>JAPKLW010000460.1:17322-88191 GCA_026898455.1 Plectranthus barbatus
TTGATAGGCCTCATTTGCTATTTGCATTCTGGTCCCTGGTCTGGCCCATGAAACTCAAGCCCAATAGAAGTCCCGTATTTTCCTATAAATAGGCCTCAGTTCCTCAGATCTCAACACACCACAAGATCATAAGTTGCACACAACAAACCAGGTTTTGGGAGCTGTGGTGATCGACTAGATTTGAGAAACGAGGAGGAAATTCTGCTTCTCAACCGGGCAAGGAATCTGAAGGGAATCTTCACCAGATATTCAAATTGAGTTGGGATACAGATCAAAAGATCAGATCAGGAGGATTTTTCTTCTCTCTCTCTCCTTGTTTTCGAAAATAATTATATTATTTTCATAAGATTTATTTCCTCAATCTTTTAGGAATTAAATCTTTGTGCGTGGGAAAGATCAAAGGGAATCTCCGCGCACTCGTTCTTCAGGGTTTCGCAATCCAGGTATTCCGCATAAACTCCCTTATGCATATTCAATAGGAGCATGCTAGGATTAATCATAGGCAAAACAATTTATTTTTGATATTCCAATTAATGATCCTTGGCAAATGGACTTCGTGATTCAGTTCACGAATCCCTTCAATTGGTATCAGAGCCATGTTGAATTAATTGGCTCTATCGGAAAAATAATATTGCCTATGATCTGCATGATAATTATTATTGAATGATTGCATGAGTTTTGGATTGTATGTTCATGTTTTTTCGTCCTCGTGGTTCTCGGGTTAATCCGCCCTTTTATATGGAATCATTTTCACCTACGAGATAAATCCGTGGTTAGATTTAGATTTTAGAATGTAATTAGATATTTCAAATGTAATATTTTATTTCAAAGAATTATAACTGTAAAATGAAGAACGAAGAACGCGAAGAACACGAAGAATGAAGGGCCGCACCAGAACGCATGACAGCACCGGCACGGCATCATAGCCATGCACGGCAGTCAGGCACGGCGATGGCACGACGGCGGCGCAGCTGCGCGGAAACCCTAGGGTTTCAGCGCGCGTGGCGCGCGCACACGCAGGTAGGGGCCGCGCAGCCCATGGCTGGCCTTGGCTGGGTGTGGTGGCTCCAGGCGAGGCCGACGATGCAAAGGGTCAGGGCAAGCACTGGCCGGGACGGCGGCGTGCGGGCCTGAGCTCGACGGGAGCTTGCGCGACGCGGCAAGCCCTAGGGCTCGCGCGCGCGTGCAGTACCCGTGCGCGATGCGGCAAACCCTAGGGCTTGCGCGCACAACACCCGTGCGGCCTTGCGCGCGCTCGCCGGCGGCAGGCGCGGGCCCCCTCGATCGACGTCGATGGAGCAGGTGGTGGTGCGGCGGTGGCTCGGGACCGGCGACGCAAGCTGGGGCGGTGACGAGGCTGGGCGCGCGAGCCGAATACGTGAAAACCCTAGGTTTTTACGTGGTTCACGCGAGCTTCCGATTCCATTCTTGAGCGATTCTGGTGAGTCATGGAGGCCGACGGTGGAGAAGAAAAGTGAACGTCAGTTCGGGCGACAGTCAGGGCAATCCAGGGCGGCGGCATACGAAACGGGCAATGACCGGAGGAGGCGGCATCGCGGGCTGCAACCATGCACGTATGTGCATGGCTGTTGTGCATGTCAGGATCCCTCACGGCGGCGGTGAGTCGTCGACGGCGGTGGTTTGCCGGAGGTGGCTCGTCGGGCTAAGTTCTCGCGGGCTATTGGGTTTGCAATGTGTGCCTAGGCCTGCGATTTGGTTAACTGGCCCAGTTGTCCAATTTTCTGATGGATCAAATCTTGGAGGCCCAATTTCAGAAAATAAATTCAGATCACAGTCCAAGTAGTGGGAGCCCAGTCGAAGATCTGTATAATTAATTTCAACTTGTAAGAGTTAGAATTAATTTTATTTTGTATCATGGGGCCACGAGGACATTTTTTATTTGTTTTATTATCTGTCTTCACATGATATATGTGTTTAATTTAATTGCGCAGCATATAAGCAAGTTGTAGATAATAGGAGCACGTTTACTGCTTTTATTTACAGCTTTAAAGCATCCTATGTGATTTATTTTGTGTAATTAATTATAACTATAAATTCGGGGTTCATGCTATGCATGATAGAATTTTAGCAATGTTATAATTAAAGCGATCCTTTATTGGAAGTGGGTAATTTATTAGGTAAACGTCTACATGTGTAGCTTACTTAATTTATTATTCATAAGTTCTAATAGATAGGATTTCTTAAAACAAACATTTATTTCATGTGAGAAGTGGGAGTTCATGCGTAAACGTCTACATGTGTAGCTTGCGTATTGAATTTTCATAAGTTCTCTAGGGATTGAATTAAATGAGACAACCTTATTATAGGGATCGGGTGTGTTCTAATAGATCCTTATATGGGAGGGTTGGCTTTGGTGGTAAGCTAGCTTAGATGTTATCCAGAGTATAACTCGTTTGTGATGTCCCTGCTCACTAGGATAATATGGTCTTAAGTTAGTCTCCAATTATTAATTCCATCTGTCTAAGGAACCCGGGCATGGATTGGAATTAAAGGACTGGAATTGAAAGATGCAGTCTGGTTAAGTGTTTTGTTGTAAACATCCACATGTGTGGCTTGCAATAGTAATACTTAGGCAAATTGGAGGAAACATTAATATTGCTTTATCATAAGGTTTCAATATTTAATTGTTTCAATAGTTTGCGACTATGTCTTAATTTCTGCTTTAATTTATCATTTTCAGACATATCTATTGCTCACGTTGTCAACCTCTTAATAACAAACCCTTTAACTGGTCCGAATTTTCCTGAGTGGAAGTTATGCTTCATGGAAATACTCTGCACTGCAAAACATGCCCATATACTTTACATGGACCCTCTAACTCCCAAGTATTGGAACTGTACTGGTTATGAGCGAGTGTTCTATAACAGATGGGTAGCTTCTGATGAGTTTGCCCGCAGACTCATCATGAAGAGTCTTTCTAGAGAATTAAAGCTCAAGTACAAGAAGTTCCGAACTGCTGTTGAGATATGGGGGGACCTTGTGAAAGTTTATGGGAAGGTGAGACAAACTGTCAGTTATAATCTTTTAGAGGACCTGGTCTGCAAGAGGATGACTGATGGGAGTTCGTTGCTTCTGCACTTTGTCAGTATGATGAGAATTATGAGAAAGTACAGAAAGAGAGGTGGACAAGTCAGTAAGCGGGTAGAAATAAACATTGTCTTGCACTCTCTGTCTGATTCTTATGATGATTTCATCAAGTCCCTCGGTACCAGGCGCGAGTTTACTCTTCCTGAGTTACTCTTAGCCCTGATGCGAGAGGAATCTGACCTTAGGTCATTGGAATTTGCTCCAACTTTGTCAGCTTTTGACAAGACAGTTGCTGAAGCAAAGGAAATGCTTAAAAGGTTATATGAAGCTGATTTAGCAGAAGATGTCATCAGGCCATGCAAACGCAAGCGAGGTGAAGTAGATTGTCTTGTGCTCGGCATGGGTAGACAAGGTACGTCATGTGCATTTATAACGGAAACATGTTTAGCATCGGTTTCTACCCATTCTTGGGTAGTGGATACTGGAGCTACTGACCATGTTTGTTATACTTTGCAGGGGTTCAAGCCGACAAGACAGCTGAAGCATGACGAGATTACCATCTCAATGGGCAGCGGAGAGCGAGTCTCAGCAGTAGCCATTGGAGATTTTACTTTATGATTTGAAAACAATGTTTTGATTTTGAGAGATGTTTTATATGTGCCGGTTTTCTGGCGGAACTTAATTTTAGTTTCCAAGTTATTTTGTGTTGGATATTCAGTTATATTTCATAGTGGAGTTTCTATCATTGGTAATAACGGTGTTATCTGTCATGATAAACTGATTGACTCTCTCTATATCATTGATTGTATGCATAAATTTTCCGTGAATGTTGCAAACTCATCCAATAATAATAATCATTTAAAGAGAAAATTTTCTTCCGATGAGGATCAAACATATCTCTGGCACTTGAGACTAGGTCACATCAATCTAAAAAGGATTAAAAGATTAGCATGCGATGGGCTCTTGGATTCTTTTCAAGTGGTACCGCACCAAATCTGTGAGTCCTGTATAGAGGGAAAGATGATGACCAGGCCTTTTAAGGCAAGTCAGTCTCGAGCAGAGAATGTGTTGGAATTGATCCACTCTGACTTATGTGGACCAATGTCCACGCAAGCTCGTTGAGGTTATGAGTACTTTGCCACATTCGATGATGAGTTATGCAAGCTTGCCTATTTTGTTTTGGGGATATGCCTTGGAGACAGCGTCTTACTTGCTTAACCTGGTACCTTCTTAATCAGTTCCTAAAACACCTCTGGAACTCTGGTATGGGCAAAAGCCAAGTTTGAACAGAGTGAGGGTTTGGGGTTGTCCAGCATATGTGCTGACAAAGGAACCTGATAAGTTAGAAAGTAGGTGTAAGCTGATGCTGTTTGTAGGATATCCCAGGCAAACGAAAGGTGGTTATTTCTATTATCCTGAGAATCGGAAAGGCGTTGTCAGTACCAACGCAAGATTCTTGGAGGATGAATATGTAAGAAATCACAGATCCAAGAGTGAAATTGTCCTCCACGAGCTTGAGGACAAGGAAGCAATTCCATCAGGAAAGGCGAGTGTAATGGTAAATCCACCTATAACAGGTGAGGCTATACCAACACTGCCACTAATGCAAGGTATGAGAACAACGCGTACTGTGCCAACTACTGACACGGTTCAGATGCCTCGTCGCAGTGGGAGGGTTATCCACCAACCCGAAAGGTATATGTTCGTGGGAGAGTCTTCTGACTTGATCCCGGAAAACAGATTGGATGATACCGACCCATGGACATATGACGAGGCGGTATCTGATAAAGATACAGACAAATGGCTGATCGCGATGGATTCAAAAATAGAATCCATTACGGCTATGGATGTATCCCAGAAAACTGATTTGCCAGATGGCTGTCGAGCCATAGGGTGCAAATGGGTATACAAAAGAAAAAAAGGAGCGAATGGTGAAATTACAGCTTTCAAAGAAAGGCTGGTGGCGAAGGGTTATAGTCAGAAAGAAGGTGTAGACTATGACGAGACCTTCTCACCGGTAGCCATGCTTAAGTCCATTCGTATATTCCTAGCCATAGCAGCACATCAGGACCTAGAAATCTGGCAAACAAGCCTCATGTTCATGGAATCTGCATTTTGATGAAGTGATTAAATCCTATGGATTTTCACAATGCTCAAATGAGAGTTGCGTGTACCGTTTATGTGTCTGCGGAAGCGTGGTGCTCCTTGCACTTTATGTAGATGATTATCCGAGCAGTTACATATGAAGGACCTTGGGGAGGCAGGATACATCCTAGGGGTAAAAGTATTGCGGGAGCGCAATAAGAGGATGCTGACCTTGTCTCAAGGATCATATGTGGATACTGTGAGTGCCTGTTTCAGCATGCAAACTGCCAAGAATGGTCTGTTACCCTTCAGACATGGCATATATCTTTCCAAGGATTAGTGTCCGGTGACACAAAGGGAGAAATATGAAATGAGGAACGTGCCGTATGCATCGGCCGTGGGGAGCCTCATGTATGCAATGCTATGTACGAGGCCAGATATCTGCTTTGCTGTAGGCATGGTAGCGAGATACAAGTCTAACCCTGGACAGGCGCATTGGACCGCGGTAAAGCACATACTCAAATACCTGAAAAGGACTAGAGACTATTGTCTCGTCTATTAGTGTGAGGAGTTGTGCCCTGTGGGTTATACTGATTCGGATTTCCAGGCAGACCGAGACGAAAAGAAGTCCACCTCTGGCTATGTGTTTACATTGGGAGGTGGGGCCATATCATGGAGGAGTGCAAAGCAGAAGTGCATTGCGGACCCCACCATGGAAGCAGAATATGTGGCAGCTTCTGAAGCTTCGAAAGAAGCAGTATGGTTTCGAAACTTCCTTCTGGAGTTGGACGTGATTCCTAAGCTGCCCAAGACAATCACGATATATTGTGATAATTCGGGAGCTGTGGCTAATTCAAAGGAACCACGAACTCACAGAGCTACAAAACACATTGAAAGGAAGTACCATATTATACGAGAAATCGTAGCAAGGGGTGATGTGCTAGTAGAGAAGATTGATACAAGAAATAATCTAGTGGATCCATTCACAAAGGCTCTGCCTCAGAAGGTCTACGAGATGCATGTACGTAGTCTTGGGCTGAGGGCAAAGCTATTCAGGTAAAATGTTTGATGTAATAGCTAGAATAGTTTAGACGCGTTATATTCTGGAAAGCACCTGTATAATGCTTTGAGTATAAGTGGGAGATTGATGGATTTATATACTGAAAGCATTATGATTGGTATATTATGTACAAGGTCGATTGGTTAATATACTGGGAATCATAAATGTTGTATGTTCATCTCCTGTCTGAATTAACAAACATGTGTCGCAAACGCAATTATCCTCTTATCTCGTCGATAGGGAGATCATACGGTGTGTAGAAGATCACGGAAGATCGTATGGATCGTTTGACCTAGCGAGATATAAATGGTTATCACTGCTCCGACAGTTCCAGGATAAACTGTCGGTGTAGGCTGCAGCATACGCAGTAATAAACATCTTATCTTGGATGGCTTGGTATGCTGGTGTGGGGCACACATTGATAAGGACCTAAGTCGAGATCAATTCTTTTATCTGACATTAGAAGAATCTAGATCTCTATGGCTTGATGAGATCCTAAGCCTACTTAAAGGTACAGAAGTATATGCAGATTGTGTATTACATTGAGTTGCAGTGAAAGGCTCTAGTTGAGCTTGTATATCTGCATCTTGGGTAATAGTAGTTTGTGTATGACTGTCTGGTACCGGAACTAGGTAACCACATCCAGTATAGGATAGTGACATTCCCTGAACAGCTCAATAAGTTCGTTATGCTAAGTCCTACAGGCTGATTAAGTTGAAGCATAAGTGAAAAGGTTTGAGTGGATTGATTCATGAATATAAGATGTTATTTAATTAAATAGCTTGTCAGAGCTTAAATTACTTAAGGAATTTCTGTAACCTTAAATGTGGGGATATACAGAGCCCATGCAACCCGTACCTCAAAACGTGGTAGCAAATGGGTAGGACAGTATTGATTCTCTGGTGGAATGAATCAATATTAATTAATTAATTATATTCTGGGTTGAATATGGAAATTAATTAATTGATAGGCCTCATTTGCTATTTGCATTTTGGTCTCTAGTCTGGCCCATGAAACTCAAGCCCAATAGAAGTCCAGTATTTTCCTATAAATAGGCCTCAGTTCCTCAGATCTCAACACACCACAAGATCATAAGTTGCACACAACAAACCAGGTTTTGGGAGCTATGGTGATCGACTAGATCTGAGAAGTGAGGAAATTATGCTTCTCAACCGGACAAGGAATCTGAAGGGAATCTTCACCAGATATTCAGATTGAGTTGGGATACAGATCAGAAGATCAGACCAGGAGGATTTTTCTTCTCTCTCTCTCCTTGTTTTCGAAAATAATTATTTTATTTTCATAAGATTTATTTCCTCAATCTGTTAGGAATTAAATCTTTGTGTGTGGGAAATATCAAAGGGAATCTCCGCGCACTCGTTCTTCAGGGTTTCGCAATCCAGGTATTCCGCATAAACCCCTTTATGCATATTCAATAGGAGCATGCTAGGATTAATCATAGACATAGCAATTTATTTTTGATATTCCAATTAATGATCCTTGGCAAACGGACTTCGTGATTCAGTTCACGAATCCCTTCAGAATGATGTTTTAATAAAGGAAAATTCCTCTCTGAAAATTCAGCTTTCTATCTTGACCATTGAGATTAAAAAATCTTGGTCAGCAGACGAGGAACTTTCGAAATTAAGAACTGAATTCTCCTCGAATGAAAGTTTTAATGTTTTGAAACAAGAGAATGATGTTCTGAAAAACTAAAACTCCATGCAAGATACGTGCCATTGTATATTTTCAAAAAGCACGAGAGATTTAGATGAGATTTTAAGTGTTCAAAGAAGTTCGAAGAACTACGCTGGATTAGGTTTTGATAAAGGAGAATCCAGCAATGCTGAATCCAGTAAATCAATGAAAATCGTTTTTGTCCAAGCAACTAGGAAGATTCAGGAATCTGCTAAGATAGACAAGAGGGAAAATTCCAAGTTAGTTACAGTTACTCAGCAGAAATGTTGGCAAAGTAACGTCCCTCTGCTGACTGCTCAGCAAAGACTGAATTACTTGTCTGCTGAGAGAAAGCCAACAAAGTTAAAGTATGTAACCTAGCAGACTGTTCCATCTGCTAGGAAGGTTCATACGAGCCCTTGCAAGGCTAAGCAATATGCTGAGATTGCAAGGAAGCCAACATACACACCAAGTAGGAGGAGCACCTACTTGAGGCCAGAGTCTGAGTCGATGCATGGACTGTGAAGGCTCAACACACTACTGATCACTTCTATGCTGATTCAATGTATCACTCCAACAGGAAGGGAAGGGTAGTAAAACGTGATGACAAGAGAAGGTCTGGATTCCCAAAGGAATGATCCAAAGAACTAATCCTACAGAACCCATAATTGATCGAGTACCTAAAATGTAACTTGTTTGTTTTGCAAGAACAAGGTCTAGGAAGAAAGACATCAAGAAAATTAAAAGAATGGATCCTAGACAGCGGATGCTCAGGTCACAAGACGGGAGACGAAGATATCTTCACAGAACTTCATAAGATCAGAGGACATTCAGTCTCATTCGGTGACAATTCAAAGGCTAGAGTAATTGGAAGAGGGTGCATCGAGAAGAATGGAAGGTGAATCATTAACGTGGCCCTCGTTGATAGACTCAAGCACAATCTACTGAGCATCAATCGACTAAGTAAAAATGGATATACTATTTCTTTCTTAGATACAAGTTGCGAAATTGCTGACAGGACCACTGGAGAAGTAAATCTTAGTGGAATCAAGAAAGGAGGACTCTATGTCGTTGATTGGGAAAGTGGTCACCAAGCATCATGCTTCATAGCATTCACAAGGAAGAGACAAACTGACTATGACACAAAAGGCTAACTCATCTAAACTTTAAAACTATCAATTATATTGCCAAAAATAACATTGTTGCAGGACTACCCAAAGAGACCTTCAAAAAGGAAGGACTATGCAGAGCCTGCTAACAAGGAAAACAAGACAAGGCGTGCTTCAGATCCAACCCAGAAAAGGCCACATCAAACAGAATCCTTGAGTTGTTGCACATGGATTTATTTGGCCCAGTGACTCCACCCACTATAGGTAATAAACATCATACTTTAGTCGTTATTGATGACTTTCTACGCTGACGCTGGGATAGGACATGAAATGTCCACCGCAACAACACCACAGCAGAACGATGTGGCAGAACAGAGGAACAGGACTCTCAAGGAGGCCGTCCTAACAATGCTTGCCGATAGAGATCTAGGTCAGAGATATTAGGGAGAAGCTGTAATGAACGCATGCTACACGGAGAATCGAAGTGGACTGAATCTGCTCTTCAACAAAAATCCCTACGAAATCTATCATGGTCGTAAGCTTTCTTTAGCTCATCTTCGTGCTTTTGATTTACCATGTTATATTCACAATAATGGGAAGTCGAAGTTAAGTACTTTCTCTCCCTTAGCTGACGAAGGGGTGTTCCTTAGTTATGGGCATCCTTCTCACAAGGGATATAGAGTACTTAACAAGACGACCAAGCTTGTGGAAATAACTTGCAATGTTATTTTTGATGAAGCTACTTTAGTGCGCAGGACCTTGAAAAGCCAGAAAGATGTGATTCATGAAACCGATAATGTCAATAGACTTTCGGGCTCAAATACTTCAGAGACGGAACCGATTGATCCTACTAGGTTAGTGAATGAATCATCATCTACACTGGAGATCTTGAGTGATCAACAAACAGTCAAGATGGCCGGTGATGCAACGGGTAATGCTGAGGCCACCCTAAATTCTCTCAAGGAACTCACATTTCAAGGGGGAACTCAAGAAGGAGAAATCAATCAGCAAAATGAAGATGTTGTTGAGGATCCCCAAAATAGCGTGAGGATTGCTGAAGACAAGACTATTAAAGTAAACACAGATTCAGCAAACGATGCGTCAGAAGACAATCTTTCAGCGGAAGTCAACCCAACAAGTGTAGCAGACAGCTTGAGAAATCTACAGCTTGTTGATGTACCTGTTTCTGGAAACCAAATTGGAACGTCTAGCAGTCATGTTATTGTAGTCACGGAACTATGAAGACCGAAGTAGCTACTCAGAGATCATCGTACAGAAGCAATATTATGAGATCTTACAGATCTAATCCGAACCAGACACAACACCATGCTAGCCCGCTTTATATCTTAAGAGGAGCCTACCAAAGTGGCAGACACACTCAAATCAGCTGATTGGATCAACGCGATGTAGGAAGATCTATCAGAATTCACTTGGAATCACGTATGTGATCTCGTCGATCTACCAACACATCAATTAGTGATATGAACCAAATGGGTATTCAAGAACAGACACGATGAAAATGGACTCGGCATCTGCAACAAAGAAAGACTCATTGCTAAAGGATATGTGCAATGCGAAGGAATAGATTTTGATGAAACATTTGCTCCAGTAACTTGGCTGGAAGCAATCAGGTTATTTCTAGCATATGCTGCCCATCATGGTTTCACTATTTTTCAGATGGACGTCAAGACCGCATTACTGAATTGTGAATTATAGGAGGAATTCTACGTGGAACAACCTCCAGGATTTGAACGCGAAAACAAAGTGTACAGATTGATGAAAGCGCTATACGGTCTGAAGCAAGCCCCAAGAGCATGGTACAAGATGTTATCACAGTTTCTGCTAAAGAATGTATTTCGAAAAAGGATGATCGACAGGACACTATTCTTGATCAAGGATGATGAAGATATATTGCTCGTCCAAATCTATGTGGGTGATATCATATTTGGATCAACAAATTTAACCCTATGTGAAAAGTTTGCTCGACTTATGCAAATTAACTTTCAGATGAGTATGATGGGAAAGATGTCATATTTCTTAGGTACGCAAGTTCAGCAATCCAGCAATGGGACCTTCATCCACCAAAATAAGTATACAAAAGATCTCATCAGCAAATTCTGTCTAGAGAAGACAAATACATTGCGGATTCCCATGAGTACAACATGCCAAATATCAATGGACGAAGAAGGCAAATCCATGGACCCCATAGCATACAGAGGTATTATTGATTCTCTATTATATCTAACGGCCACCAGGCCAGACATTTTGTATGCTGTAGGCGTATGTGTTCGATATCAAGCAAATCTAAAGAAATCGCACATGGAATACGCACGAAGGATTCTCAGATATCTGAAAGGAACAGAATCCTTAGGAATTTGGTACCCTAGAGCAGATGATCTTACACTCGTTGGATATTAAGTGTTTGACTTCGGAGGATGTTGAATTGATCGAAAAAGTACGAGTGGGACATGCCAATTCCTTCGTCACAAGCTGATAAGCTGGTTTAGCAAGAAGCAACATTCTGTTGCAACTTCACAACGGAAGCTAAATATGTAGATGCTGCGAGCTGCTGTACACAGGTGCTGTGAATCAATCAACAACTTGAAGACTATGAAGTTAGCACCGGTCACGTTCCTATATACTGCGACAACAATAGTGCAATATACATGATGAAGAATCTAGTACATCACTGAAGGACGAAGCACATTGATATCAAACATCACTTCATCCAAGACCACGTTGAGAAGAAGGACATCTCCGTGGATTATATTAGGACAGAAGACCAGCTAGCAGACATATTCACCAAACCTCAAGCAGAAGGCAGATTCAAAGAGCTCTATCTTAAGCTTGGTCTATTAGAGTTAGACGAGGTTGCGGAAGAATGAGTCCCAACTCTTATTCTGTTCTTGGAATTCTTAGAATTTTTGAATTTTTAGAAGTTACTCGAAGTTCTTGGATTTCTCGGAATTCTCAAATTTTTGGATTTCTTGGAGATGATGCGGAATAAAAGTGTGTCCAAGCTCACATTATTCAGTAAAATACTGGAAGTTTAGTCGGTTTGCTGAGTCCCAACTCTCAGCAATCTTGATAATCAGTTATTAAAGAATATTGGTTTCAACAGACTAAATAAGGAAAATGCTGAGTCCTAGCTCTCGGCATATGAAGACGGCTGCTGAATCAATGACTGCTAAATCAATCATGCAAATTGATCAAATAGGGGAATAAACATCGTGATACTTCAACCGATGCAACAGTTACAAGCGCCATTAATGGAGTAAATTATGAGGCGACAATTGATATTCGCTATCATTAATAAAAATTTTGCTCAAGGCTCGAGACAATTCAGTTCTAGAAATGGCGTCTTGAATGGCCACGTGTAAAGTCTTACCGAAACCGTCGATTCCCAAGGCAAATGAGTTAATTGATTGAACAAATCTCAAGGGCGGGTATGTCTATTAAAGGGAGTTTCTTTCTCTTAGAAGATTCATATCCAAACCTCAGAAACCTGAACCCGTCTCAAGCCTTTCATTCGCTTCGATTAAACCCTGTTGCTCGAGAAAACTAAAATGTTGTCCTCTACCATCTTACCAAAATACCTTCAAGATAGGTTCGAGCAACATGACTTGGAAGTCTCCAAATTGAGAGGAAGAATCGTAATCTTCACAGAGATCACATCTAAGATGATTATCTCAATTCTCGGTTCACCATTGGCGATGGGCTTTCTGATATTCGAACCGAACGGAGATAGACGGTCCATTCTGTCAGGCTATGACAACTTTCTCATTGGAGAGATATAAGCTTTCAGGTGGGTCTGAATATGGATATTCCTTAGTCACAGTGTTTAGGAATACTTTTGGGTAAGGTTTCTCAAATCACTAATTCCTAATCTCTTCTTCCTGTACCAAAGTCGAAAAATGGAGACGAAGAAGAGATGAAGGATAGGCTTGTGGATGGAGTAGATGCAACTCGAATGCATCTGCTTGGCATCCAAGGCCAAGAATGAGCATGCTGGAAGCGCATATATTACCCATCCTACACGCTAGGAAACATCTGTGAAGTGCTAGGTGCTGATATGAAATGTGGACACAGAGCCCCGGTCTGAGAAGATGGCGAGATCTGCTGGATTCAGATTTCCTTCATAAATGCTGAAGTTTCTACATGAAAACAAAGAAGGTTGAAGCCAAAGAAATGTCTATATACAAGTTCAAGGAGCTAGAAGACGAACTTGCAAACAAACATTTCCCAGCCAACAAGACATTGATGCGCAAGTGGGGTGACTTGTAACAATGAGCTAGGGGAGGAGAACAAGAAGGAGCATATCTTGCAAAGGCGTTATTTGGAGCAGTCTGAAGAAAAATTTGTCATTGTAAACTTGTAGTATTAGACTTTGCGAAGTGTAATTCCGGTAAATCAATGATATTAATAAAAGAAATGCTCGTTTTGATGACAATACTCTATTGTCTTAAACAATATAACTGCCTAAAACAAAATGCTAGATCACTACACTCCTTGTGTATATAGAATCCTATCTAAAATTTTTATGATTTTCCTGGTCAAAGATTCAAAATTGTAAAGGAAAATTAGAAGAAAGGAATTTCTTAAGGGTCTTTCCAACATTAAGTCCAAAGTAGAGTGCTTGATGGTTAAAAATGACAATTTTCTTAAGAAAATTGATGCAGTATTTTTAATCAAGTAAATTATCGAACACAGAGACTCAATTCGCCCGTTGCATCGAGTAAAAGAGATTGATTTTAAAACTTAAATATCTAGACGTGATTAAATAACTTGAGGTTTTCAATCGTTAAAACACTAAATACTATGAACTCAATTATACTAAATAAATCAAACTCCACACTTTTTATAAGAAATAACCAAAGAGAGATATGTTGAGGTATTTAGGATGTTTAGAAAAGATTTTGGATAAAGTTCGGATTTGTCAAAACAACCAATTTTCATTCATTTATTTGGATCAATTCACTTCTTTAATCATTACCCTTAATACCGGTGTAACAATTGTTGATCAATTTTCATCTCAACCTAAATCTAGGTTTATTGATTCAAATTGACTCCCAATAGCTCAAGAACTCTAGATCTAGGTATCACATCACCTATCTTCTAAGTGAAAGATTACCCAATTATTGTTGATTTCTCCTACAATTTCACCAACCAAATCAAGCTAGTCAATTGTATCATATAATCCATACATGGTGATCAAGCATATATGAAAAACAAATTGAATTCATCAACAATAATCCAATTCTAAGAAATTAATAACATCAAATCCAAACAATATCCAATAAATCTTTCCAATCACATCCCAAACCTCAACAAATGATTTAGCTACTCATGAATTCAAGATGAAACATAATCCCTTTCAAATTGAACATAATAAGAGTGAGGAGCAAGAAATCTTAGGGATTTGATGAAGGATCTTCAATTCCGTGATGTTTCTTCTCCTCGATCCTTGGTTTTTCACCCTTGGGTTGCTCTTTTTCGCCTTTTCTTGTTCTCTCTTTCGATCCCCAATTGAAAAATGAAGTCTATCCTTTTAATTGTAACTTCCCTTGCTTTTATAGCTGAAATTCCCGCTTCGGTCCCGAGTGGAATGGTTTTGTCCCGAGTGGGATGCCTCTAGAAACTCACAGCAAATGGCTTGTCCCGAGTGGGACACAATCATCCCGAGTGGGATGACCGTCCCGAGTGGGACAGAATGGTCCCGCTCGGGACCCCTCTGACGCCTAAAAAATCTCGCCATTTTTCCGAATTCCGAACGGCTCACCTTGTTCCGAACTTTGGTCCCGAGCGGGACAAATGTGTCCCACTCGGGATGGATGTCCCGAATGGGATGATTCTGTCCCATTCGGGACAGTTCCTGTTCTTGACCAATTTTTGCTCGAAAACCCGGATTTCTTGCTCGTTTCATGCCCTGCACACTCAAATTCTTCCCAAACACCAAGTGAAGGTAAAATTGACAAAAAGAAGAGATATGTGTGTGATTTGTGCACCTAATTCACATCCAATCATGCAATTAAACACAATAAAATACCACAAATTACACACATATCAAAAATCACTCTCTGCTGACTGCTGAGTCCAAGCTCTCAATAGATTCCTGACGATTATTGATTCCGAGCTCTCAGTATAGACTCTTGAACTTAATAATTTCAAGAAATTAAGAAGAGTCTAAAAATACTATTGAATCCAAGCTTTCAGGAGATATCCGGTGAATGCTGAGTCCAAGCTCTCAGCAATATGATAGTGTTTTCTATATTCAGCCATAGCAGACAAAACCGGAAGAAAGGTTACTGAGTCCAAGATCTTGGTCGAACCCCAAAGGCTGCTGAGTCCAAGCTCTCAGCAAAAGCCCCGTAGATAGCTAAGTATAAAATCTTAGCATACTCATTATTTCTGCTGAGTCCATGCTCTTAGCAAGTGACTATTGTCTACGAAAAGTCAAGATCTTCAAAGAAACAAGTAGAATGCTCAGTCCAAGCTCTCAGCAAATAAAAATACAAGGTGTAAAGAATACTAAGATCCCAACAGAATGAATGGTCAAAGCTGAGTCCAAGCTCTCAGTAGACTATGTGATCTAAAGTATTCAGGAATCTAAAGGATCATCAGATGATCGAATGCTGAGTCCAAGCTCTCAGCATAGGCCTTTCTAAATTGCTCGATGAACTATTCTCAGCAAATGCCTTTCTGCATGTTAACCAACAAACAAAGAAGAGATAATCATTTCAAATCTCTCGAAAGGCGGGATTATTTGAATGATGGAGAAGCAGCAGAGTCCATATTTATTTAAAAGTCAACTCTAGCTCAGGGCGGCGATGAATATCCAGAAGACTCGTCAGCCACACACAACTTTCCATCATCGTGGGAGGTAAGACAAATCGTCACCAACTGCCTAACCGTTGATTCATCCAAATCAGAAGAGAGATCCAACCGTTCATAGAAAACCGGTTACAAGCGATTGTATAAAGTAAGATTTGTTAGGGAATTCTAAACCCTATTACTTCCAATACTTCTGATTTTGAAATTTCTTCCATCTCTTTGAGTTTAAGAAGAAACATCAATGGCATAATCATCCAACTGTGCCCGTCCCACTGCAGAATCATCCGGACGGCCAAAAATACCCTTATAACTTGAACAATTCCAACCCATGTTCATAGGTATTTTCAAAAAGGAGCAGATTGATGAGTCAATCTCCTATTATCGTCTGGTTTCCATTACTCATGGAAAAGCACCGAGTAAACTCACCTACTCACAAAAGAGGGCGGCTCAAGTGAAGAAAGACAAAATACTCTACGAGTCGTTGTTCAGGAAGCACTATTGCAAAAATCTAATCGACAAAATTGACCGTCAAGGTCTTTTAAAGTATCTATTTGTGGAACCTCTCAAATTCCAGCCACACAAAGTTGTGGAATTTTTCGCTCGCGCAGTGGTTGACAACAGTTAAAAGTTCTTCACTACAAGTGTCTTGGGCACAAAGACTCTTGTGAGCCCAGAAGTGTTAGAACAAAAGTATGAACTACGATCAGAAGGAGAGGATGTAGTCAACTACAAGATCAATGACAAAGTCGAGATGCAGAAGTGATGGCTAAGATGGAAAAATACACCTTCACAGATCCGTGGAAAGGTGTTGCACCCCTGAGATAGAAGAACCCATGAAAAGCGTGGCACAAATTATGATAAGGATGCTAGTAGGCGAGGTTGGTTCACTTTTAGAACTTAGTGCGAAGAAGTTTGCTGCTATGATGGCGAATGAAGATCAAGTCCGTGGAAATTGTGCAAGGTTCATCTACACCAAATGTCTCGCGCACGTATACAAGAACAAGAACATTAAAATAGAGCATTCATTCACACAAGATGTGGGATTCGGACTCAAGATCAGTCATTTCTTAAGGGCATCGAACCCGAAGGACCCCGCTTTTGTGGTGAAGATTTGTTGCACTCCAGCTACATACCGCCAACCAGGAAACAGCAGCCACCTAAGAACTACAAGGAACCACTTATTCCAAAAGGGAAGAGCAATGTCAACCCCGAGGAACCAGTTTCCGATGATGAAGACCCCTACCAAGGACACGCTATCCTGCCAAAAGTTGTTCCACTCACTGTGTAGGAAAATGAAGAGGAGCGAAGGAAAGCAGACCAAGATGCTTTGTTTAAAGAATATGAAAGCTTAGTCGACATCACTCAGCTAGAATCCGGTCAACCCCGTGCCCACTATTGCAAAGAAGTGGCGCTCGCAGAGAAGCTCTCAGCAGAAGAAGAGCAAGCCAACAAGTGATGAGGAGCAAGCCAAGAAGAAGGGAAAGCGTGATCGCTTTCAAGGATCGACAATTCAAGTCATAGTTCCAGTGGTAGACACATCTCTACCAATTCCAAATGTTGCCAGGGAAAGAGAGGCAGAGCCCATTGAGTCAGCCTCCAAGGATGCAAAGAGAAGGTTAGAATTCTCTGACGAGGAGCAGTCGCGGAAGAAGAGGCGATATGAGAAAGTGTTGAACAGGGCACGCGCACAGAAGGAATTTGACAAAACTATGCTACAGATGACTCTTGAACAATGGGATGCTCAATATGAGCAAGTCATGGCTAGATCTGCCGAGCGCAATGCCAAGATTCAAGGTGGTAAGCAACTTGGACGCATCACTAAGAAGGACGTCAAGAAGGCACAAACTGAGAAAGGAAAAGCTAAAGTTAGAAGTGTTGAAGAAAATTCGGGAATCTAGATGCCATGTCATATATGGAGTTTGACAAATTGAAAAGGAAAGGTGCATTCATGAATTCACAAGAAGTTGTGCAAAGAAGATTTGAGGAATCAAAGAAGCAGCAGACTCCTGTGCAAAGGGAAAGGAGTTCTTCTACCCTGACTATTCAGCCTGTCACCACTCAAGGGGGAAGTGAAGGCACATATGTCACTGTTGTAAAGATTATGTCACAGAATGTTGCGCAAGGAGGAAGCAGTTCTGTAGCTGAAAAAGGAATTGAGGATGAACAACTGGTTGCGCAAGGAGAAGGCCAGATTGTTACAATCTTAGCAAAATATGATTTGGTGAAAGAAGGGAACTAAATCTCGATGGAAGACAAGGAAGACAAGGCAGCAAATGAGGATAATGCTGACATTGAAATGATGACAATTAAGGGTACAACAAGTCCCGAGGTAGCTACACAGGCAGCTGAACAGCAAACCAATCCTACAAGAGAGAAGTTGGATGCTGATGAGAGCATTATTGCGATATAATCAATTGAGGAAGGGACTAATAACTCTTTGGATGCTGAAACCCGAGCAAGATTGCAAGCAAACCTCACTGCAAGCTTTCGAGCACGAAACAAGCAGTATCTCTGTGCCTTAGGAATGGATCAATGTATCGTTCCAGGATGGAATTCAGATGCAGATACTACCTCCGTGCTTGAAAATACAATTGAGTCACTTTGGCATAAGCGTATTCCAATCCCTACCTCTGCCAAAGTATCAGGTATATCTTTCAGTGCCATCCCTAGTACTGATGATGAGGAGAATGCAGGAAACACTGGAACTGCCACGGGGAGTATGATGCTTGCAGATGGTGAATCTATTTTTAGAGGCAAAATAGTAAGAGTGCCCAAGGAAGGACCACCTGACAGGAAATTTATTGATAAGTGGTGTCCTCCTTTCACTGTAAGAGACGAGAAGAATGATGATCACATCTCGTGGGTAAAAGATATTTGTGTTTTTATTGAAGCTCAAGTTGCTATCGAGTTCGAGAACAAATATCATGCAAAAGTAATGGACGGGTGTTCTGATCTTAAATGGTTGAGAACAAAGTTCAAGAGGTTGAGGTCTTTCGATTACTACATTACGAAGACCGCGCGATCATGATGTCAAGGATGGGTCTCAACTACTAGCGAAGTGATGAGGAATGAGCAAATGATTGAATGGATCAGACATCTAAGAGGGAGTACAAAGAAAAGAAAGTCACTGCCAGATTGCAAAACATTAAGGTGCACAGAGCACTCATAGGAGATCGCTCATTGCCACCATTTGAGTAGTCGATGTTGATCCACCTCCCACTTCATCTCAAGCATTGGCTACCAGTACAACCATACCTACCTCCCAGAATCAAATCGTGATATCGAGGAACACCCAATCATGATAATTGAGCCCCTGAGCTCCAGTTCTTATCGGAGGGACCTCCAGCAATTCATCCATACAGTGGTAGGAAGAAGCATTGGAGACCAAATAGTGTCGTTCGTGCAAATCGAAGTAAGAAATCAAGTGACCGAGGCAAAGGAGGAGCTACTTACCACTCTGCAAGACAACTTTGAAACCTTTTCCACCAGCCTTTTTGCTGAGATCAAAGAGGGGGAAGAGAAGAGATTAGCGGAGGAAGCAGAGCGATAAAAGGAACAAGAAGACAGAATCTGGCGTTTCGAAGCAAGAAGAAAAATGGAAGAATACTTGAGAAGACAACAAGAAGAAGAAGAAAGAGAGGAAAGAAGAAGTATCGAGGAGAAAGAAAGAATTAGAAGAGAATAGAGTAGCTGTAGTGGACAACTTCATGAAGGTAACGCTTGAGACCCTTAGGAAAGTGAAGAAGACCATTGTCGGCTCCTCAAGTGCAAAAAATGTTGCTGATTCAAACTCTCCGACGACCAAGAAGTAATCCTTCTGAACCTTATAAGTCTTCTAACTGTAAAATAGAATGTTTTAAATTTAGGTGTGTGTTTCCTGTACCTCATGGCAAGATCTTTTTTAATGGAAACTAACCCAGGTTGAAGACAACATCTTATTGTCCAATGCTGAATTAATTGATTTAACTGAAATTACACACTCAGTGTAATCAGCAAACTGCATGGATCGTTGATGTGTGTGATATGTTCATGTATGATTGCTTGATAATTGTGTGTGAATGTGCTACAAGCTTATCTGATAAATTATTTGAAAGACATATACTTGAAGTAAAAATATATAATCAAGCAATACCCTTCTTATTTTTAGGGGGAACATTTAGGAATCAAACTGAGTATAAGGGAGTTGATATGCTGAGAATAGATAAGATAGGAATACCTTGTAATCTCAGTAATCAGCTTTCCCATGACCAGTTAGTATTAAAGCTCAGGATTAAGACTTTGATCGCACTAAAAAATGGGAAATTGTTAGGAATATTGTTAGAAATATTAAAACCCCTTGGTTGTCAATGTATGTTTATTAAGCTTTGGTGCATCAAAGCTCAAGACGATCTAGTTTCTAGCAACATTAGTATCGAGTCAGAATGTAAAAGTACTGTATAGGAAACATATACTCGAGTTGTAATGGATCTGGGTAAGAAGAATCGAAGAATGCTGAAGAAATCAGTAGACTTAAATATTGCTGAAGAAGCTAGTATGAGCTAGCAAACGGGAAGGAATGCTGGACATGCTCAAAAGAATGCTGGAAGGATAACGCAAGCTTGTTGCGAGATATCAGCAAGACTGCTGAGATGCCAGCAGTATATCAACTGTCAGTAAACACCCAACAATAATCATGACAATACAAAGTTGTAAATCAGAAGGATCCAGATCATGAGGAAACCTAACAAATTAGAGAGAAGAACAATCAGCAGTCACAAAGAAGGTTTCAAGATTGAACTAAAAAGTATGTTCTGACAAAGAAGACTATGAGCTACACCAATAAGAGACAATGGAGACTTGAAGAGTTACTGTGCGTTGCAGAAAATGGAAGAACAGAGATTGGCGAGCAATCCCTTCGAGTCTAACAGATAAGATTCAAACAGCCATTTAAATCTTCAACTATAAATAGGTGTCATCTAGAAAAGATTCAGAGGTTCGCGAAATTACATTAATAGAGAAAACAAAAGAAGATCCAAAAACTCTCAAACTCACGCGAACTCATACGAGCTTGTACTTGATTGAAGATTTTTATAAGCTTTTATACTTGAAGATCGAGACCTCTGAAGTGCTACTTCTAAGGTTAAACTTGGGATTCTTTCTATCCTAGAAAGAATATAGCAGTCACCTTGTTGAGCAAGCGTGATTATCACGGGCTATCGCCAAACACAAGGAAAGATTTGGGGAAGAACTATAAAACTCCCAACAATCGACGTATAAGGAGAAGGGAGGTTTGTCCTCACTCTAAGGAGCAACAAGGTGAAGATTTAAGACCGAAGTGCTTGAAATTGCGCGAAGACCAGACGAAGCATCTGCTCAACATTAGAGATCAAGCCTTGTATGCGCATATTTGACACTCAACACCTCAAGCGTTGTAGTATAATATGCAATTAAACCAACAAATATTCGAGCTTAAACACACTTGATAAACACTCGTTAAGTCGTGAACTTAGCAAAATAAGTGCAAGACATTTTTAATACTTCCACAACATATATAAACACTCTTATTGGGGATCAACAAGTGGTATTCGAGCGGTTGGTCTTTACAGACTAGCTGCTTCTGAGTCGCTTTGGACCAAATCATTATTTTCCTTGCATATTTGTGTGTTTTTGTGTTCCACTTAGGTTATAGGCAATGGCGAACAACGCGATGTTTCGAAAGTTTACTCTAGAAACCTACTCTACCTGGAAGAAGAGGTCGCTGATCATGTTGATGAATATCCATCCCATGAAGCACTACCACTCAAACCTTTTCAGTTGTGCTTGAACTTAATCAACCTGCAAGACTTTAGCACGATGAACATTATTGAGCTCCTCAGGGAATGTCCCCATCCTAATACTCGTATGTGGTAACCTAACTCCAGTTTGAGACCGTCCTACACGAACTGCTGTTACCCAAGATGCAGGTATACAAGCACGTCACTCATGCTCTCCACCATGGCAAGTCAAAGCAACAGTCAGCCCTTGCATACTCCTGAACCTTGTTAGGGTTTGGTCTCAATCAAGAGATGAGATCTTGTATTCTTCGATGTTAGACAGAAGAATACATCTCATTATGGTCTAATCAATAGGCAACCACATGTACCAGCATATCAAGTGATCAAGACAGACCACTTCTTTCTGACTATGCTGCAGCCTATAGTGACAGACTTATCCACAAAGCTATCTCAGCTGTGATCACTATATTTATATCTCACTAGGTCAAGTGATCATGCTGTCTTCTGCGATTTACAACATGCCATATGATCGTCCATATCAGTGAGATAAGAGTATACCGTTGTTACTCGCATGTAAGTTTGTTTAACAGATAGAAAATTAAGCTAAATATATACACACTGCAATAAATGCTTTCTGTATACAAAACCCAACAATCTCCCACTTATACTCAAAGCATTACATTCGCCATCTAGAGTATAAAGTGTGTCTATCTAGCCTACCTATTACATCGACCATTGTTAGTAGTAGGCATCGACCTCAGACCTAGCCCACGAATATGTCTTTGTAAGCCTTCTGTGGTAAGCACTTTGTGAATGGATCAGCTAGGTTGTCTCTAGTGTTAATATTCATGATCTGCACATCGCCCCTCAATATGATCTCTCGTATGGTGTGGTGCTTTCTCTCTATGTGTTTTTTCGCCTTGTGAGTCTGTGGTTCTTTCGAGTTTGCCACTGCAACAACATTATCGCAATGAATTGTGATATTTTTAGGCAAACTTCGAATCACACTCAACTCTAAAAGGTAATTGCGGAGCCATACACCTTCTTTCTAAGTTTTAGAGGCAGCGACATATTCCACCTCCATGGTGGAGTCAGCAGTGCATTTATGCTTTGCGCTCCTCTAAGATACAACTCCACCTCCCAAGCTAAACACATAACCTGAGGTCGATTTCTTCTCATCCTGGTCCTCTTGGAAATCCTAATCTGTGTAATCCACAGGGCACAAATCCTCACTTTGATAAACTAGATAGTGATTTCTAGTTCTCTTTAAATACTTGAGAATGTGCTTTACTACAGTCCAATGCGTCTATCTTAGGATAGACTGATATCTTGCTACCATGCCAATGACATAACAAATATATGGCTTGGTACATCGCATAGCATACATGAGGATACCCACCACAGATGCGTATGGTACAAGACTCATCTTATCTTTCTCCTTTTGTGTCTCAGGGCACTGTCATTTAGAAAGATGTACGCCAAATATGAAAGGTAGCAAGCCTTTCTTAGCGAGTTGCATGCTGAACTGGGCTATCACAGTATCCACATAGGATGCTGGGATAAGCTTATAATCCTTTTCTTACGATCCCGTAAGACTTTAATCCCAAAGATGTACCCAGCTTCTCCCAAATCATCATTGGAACTGTTCAGATAACCGACTCTTAATATCTGACATCAATCCCTCGTTGTTTCTAAATAGGAGAATGTCATCCACATTTAGTGCAAAGAAAACCACGCTCCCACTGACACAACGCCGATATTCACAACTTTCATTCTCAAACTGTGAAAATACATAATTATTAATCACATGGTTGAAGCGTAAGTTCCACGACTTTGATGCTTGGTTAAGTCCGTATAGGACTTCTGAAGCTTCTAGACAAGATGCTCTTTGCCTTTGCACATGCAACCCTCGGGTGGTTGCATTTAAATGTCCATACCTTCTTCAAGGTAACCGTTTAGATTTCGACATCCATATACCAAATCTTGAGGTCCATTTGCACCACTATGGTAAGAAGTATCTTGATGGATTTGAGCATGGCTATTGGTGAAAAGGTTTCATCTAGTCAATGCCCTCTTTCTGACTCTAACCTTTTGCCACCAGCCTGACTTTGAAAGTTGTAATCTCTCCATCCACTCCCTTCTTCCTCTTGTATACCCACTTGCACCCTATAGCCCTAAAGCAACCAGACAACTCAGCTTTATGGTATACATCCATAGCAGTTATAGAATCTATCTCAAAATCCATGGCAATGCGCCATTTTTTAGCATCCTTGTCGTTTATTGCCTCTTTGTAGGTCAGTGGGTCAGATTCTTCATGTCTGTCTTTGGGGTCTAAGTCCAACCACTCACCCACGGACATGTACATTTCCAGTTAGAAAATGACTCTCCCACTGCGATGAGGCATTGGTGCCGTGTCAGTAGTTGGTGCAGTAACTTGTGGTTCTGCACTTTGCACTAAAGAACGTGTAGGTGCTGTTGTACATCTCACAGGTGAACCCACATTCGCATGTTCCCCTTCCATTGGAATTTCATTCTTGTCTTCAATTTCTTGAAATACAATATCACTCCTTGTCTTGTGATTTCTCGCATACTCGTCCTCCAAGAATCTACCATTGGTGCTAATAACGATTCTCTGACTCTCAGGACAGTAAAGGTAACCACCTTTCGTTTACCTATGATACCCTAACTTATCAGGTTACCTTGGACTTGCTTTCTAACTTATCAGATTCCTTTGTCAGCACATGTGCAGGACAACCCCATACTCTAAACTTGCTCAAACTAGATTTGCGTCCTTGGAAGAGTTCACTGGGTGTCTTAGGAATCGATTTAGAAGGTACCAGGTTTAAGACTTAAGCCGCAATTTCCAATGCGTATCCCCAAAACGAAAGCTTGGATAACTCATCATTGATTCCAAAAGAATTCTATTCCTTCTTTCTACTACATCATCTGCAAGTCACCGAATTTGCTTCAAGTTGACGTTGACCAAGTCTTAAGTGCCTGAGATATGTAAGATCCTCGTCAGAAGACGTAAACTTTCTTTTTCTAGGATTATCAATATCAGATAAATTACATGCAACATTTGTGCAAATTTTTTTTTATGACATTTAGTAACATAAAGAGAGTTAATCAACATCCCACAACAGATAACATTGTTATTACCAATGATAGAAATAAATAGCCATCATAAATAACATAAATATCCATGCGAAGTTGATAAACAAATGTCCTGCCGGAAAAACACGACCCAAAATAAAACTCTCCAAAACACTTTGTTCATGTAAAACATAAGGAAAAAAGAAATATTCATGAGGCTCCATTCAAGATACGTTGCCATCAATGCAGCTGGTATTTTCTTGCCATTACTGTCCAACCATATCAGTATGGTCCCCTGCAAAGTAGAACAACATGGTTAACAAGCCAGTGTCCACAACTCTTGGAAGAGCTAACCTTTTGAGGATTCATGACTCTTTCCTCTTTTTCGCTTCACACTTCTCGATGGAACAGTGTGAATAACAAAAGTAGCTAAGACAACCTTTGAAGGATTCATGATTGATTCCGCTGCCATCAAGTCATTAAGTAATTCATTGAGAGTATACTCTTTCTTCTTCATGCCAACATTCAGTCTGAAACTCTCAAAGGACTTGGGCAGAGAGTTCAGTATGATATCGACCTTAGCCTCAGCATC
The DNA here is from genome assembly GCA_026898455.1 of Plectranthus barbatus. Lineage (NCBI taxonomy): Eukaryota > Viridiplantae > Streptophyta > Magnoliopsida > Lamiales > Lamiaceae > Plectranthus > Plectranthus barbatus. Next base: position 42,571 of record JAPKLW010000460.1, read on the forward strand.
AATACGTCCACCATGCACAGTTAGCTTATCCATGAGGTGAGTCATGGAAACCACGTGGTTTCTCACTGAGCTACCATCAGTCATTTTCCTACTCACAATATTCCTCATGAGATTAAATTTGACAGCACTATCAGTTTCCCCATAGGTTGCCTCCAGACTATTCATATCATGTCATGAATTCTTACACACATGAATTTAATAACTATTTTAAAAACTTAGACCAAACCATCTCTCAAGAACAGGGAAGCAGCAACTGCATTATATCCTTAGATGTTTCGAAGCAATTAACCATAAATTTAACTCCAGCTAAATGAGACCAGTTTAGCATACGTACAAGACCCATACCGCATGACCCTTAAAGCCTTAGTTATCTATAATTTAAATCAATCCTAAGATTCTTATGAGAAAAAAATTAAGCAAGCTACACTCATACACGTTTATGCAAAACCCTCCCACTATTGATATGTGGGAGGGTTTATGCAAAACCCTCCCACTATGAAAAAAATTAAGCAAGCTACACTCATGCACCTCCGGGAATTAGCGAGCTACTGATATGTGTGTAATTTGTACTATTTTTGGAGTTTGAATTGAATGATTTGATGAGGATTAGGTGCACAAATCACACACATATCTTTTCTTTTTATTGATTTTCCTTCATTGGGTGTTCGAGAGTTGTTTTGAGTGTGCAGGACATAAAACGTGTTAGAAATTTGAGTTTTGGAGCAAAATTGTTGCTGAGGGCGAAGTGAATCCCGTTCGGGACACACATGTCCCGTTCGGCACAAAAAAAGGAAGAAAAAGATGAAGGCCGAAGCCCGTCCCGTTCGAGACTGCTCGGTCCTATTCTGAACCCATTTTCGGGATGCCCCATTGCGTTCGAAACTCGGAAATTTGGCATGAAATTGAGTAGAGAAAAATGGGAAGGCCGAAGCCCGTCTCGTTCGGGACCAATCCGTCCCGTTCAGGACCTATCGTGGTTTTTTGGCGAGAAGCTTATTCCATCCCGCTCGGGATGGAAGTTTTCAAAGCAGATTCCGCTCGGGATCGAAGTGCTGGGGCTGCGTATTTCTCAACTATAAAAGGCCAAGGGATGTCACAAAATAAGGGTTTGACTCTTTGAAACCCTAGAGAGAAAAAGGCACAAAGTATAAGCGAAATTTATGTCTCAGGTTTGGGAATCGAAGGTGGAAGGAAGTCTTGGAAGCTAGAATTGAAGATTCATCTTAAAAACACTAAGCTTTCTTGTTTTCTCTTTCTCTTCTATGATTCAATTTGGGATTTTGATGTTTTTCATTGTATTCATGAGTAGCTAAACTCATTGTTGAAGATTTGGATGTGATTGGGATTGATTTGAATGTTGTTTGGATTTGAGTAATTGAGTTTTCAAGGGTTTGATTATTATTGTGGATTTGAATTTCTGTTCCTTTCATGCTTGATCACCATGTGTTGGAAAGTATGCCTCAATGAACTAACTTGATAGGTTTGTTAATTAGAGGGGATTGCAATAATAATCAGGTGTTGTTTCACTTAGAAGATAGGTGAATTGACATCTAGGTCATTAAATTCTTGAGCTTTTGTGAGTTAATCGAGATTAATATACTTAGACTTAGGTTGAGATCGAGATTGATCTACGGTTGTTGCACCGGTACTAAGGGTAATAACTAGAGTTAGATGAATTGACCCAAATTATCTACTGAAATTGTTTCGTAAAGTTAGCAAGTCCAAACATATTCATAATCTACCCCAATCCATCCTATGTTCCTCAAATATTCTCTCTTTGGAAATCTTAAGTAGTTGCATTGGTGTTTTATTTAATTGCTTTCATTAATCTTTAGAATTTTAGGTAGTTTATAATAGATCATTCAAAGTCATTTTATCGCGTCTAGATATTCAGTTCCATGATCAATACCTTTTACTTAAACAACGGGCGAATTGAGTCTTCTTGTTCGATAATTTTTACTTGATAAAAATACTGCATCAAGTTTTGGCGCCGTTGCCGGGGACTCAAGGTGTAGGTCGTTGTTTGATATTAGGGGATTTAAAAGAATGGTAGTCTAGATTTATTATATAGTTACTTAATTTTAGTTCTTGATAGTGCAGGTTGTGCATGATTACAAGGGCTAAGGAAAAGATAATACAAGAACAGGCAGCACAGGTAGTAGTGAAAGAAGACATGGCTGAGGAAGATCAAAGGAATGACAGACAGCTGATCGAGAATCTGCAAAGGCAGCTGGAAGAAGTCCGAGCCCAGGTTAACAATAACGCGGGGGAACGGGAGCGTAGAGAAGAAAGGAGAAATCCTCTTCAAAATCTATTCCAACCTCCGAGGGGAGAATCTACTAATGGATTCCATTTGCGGACTGATGCTACTCACTTCGAGATCACAACCCAGCTTGCTCAGATGGTACAGAAGAATCAATTCGGAGGGAAACCTAATGAAGATCCGAATAGTCATATCACGCAGTTTCTGGAGGTAGCAGACATGATAAAGATCAATCAAGTCCCTCAGGAGCAAATCAGGATGTAGCTATTTTCCTTCTCCTTGAAGGACGAAGCTAAGTCTTGGTTGATAGGATTGAAAAAGAATGAGATAAGAACATGGGCAGGTCTGAAGGAGAAGTTTTTGCTGAAGTATTTCCCACCAGGGCTGACACTGAAAAGGAAGGCAAAAATTCAGTCATTCAGCCAGCAATATGATGAGCCGCTGTACGAGGCATGGGACAGGTTTCGAGAGATGCTGAGGAAATGTCCAAAACATGGGATGTCTGATGCAGAAATTATTTGCCTCTTTTATGCTGGAGTAGATAATGACACGCAACTCCGACTGGATAATATTGGTGGAGGAGATTTCCTTGATCTAGAGGAAGATGAGGCCACGAAGGCGATTGAAAAGCTGGCCGAAAACAGTTACAAGTGGCCAAAAGTAAGAAGGGATTATAGAGTTGTGAAGAGTGTCGCTGCTACAAGGGATCAGGAAGAGATGAAGGAAAAAATGGCTTCTTTGGAAACAAAGATGGATCTTCTTCTTTTGGATAGAACTCAACAGCAACAGCAGCAAATGGGGAGTTCCTCAAGGGGAGGAACTCAGATTCTGAATTAGTACAGCGAGATGGCACAATTGGAAGCCCAGTCAGTTGATGATGTGAACTACATTGGCAGAGGAAATTATGGGAATTACCGAAGGCCGTATTATCAGAATGATAACCCTCCATATCATCCCAATAACCGATTCCACCCGAATCTATCTTATGGGAATCCGAATAATGCTATGAATCCACCTCCAGGATTTGAACAGAGAGGAGAAGGATCGAATCAGGGGAATGGGGGTGATAATATGAGGAGGCAGTATGGGCAGCAGGACAGAAGAGGACAAAGTTCGAGAGAAGAGGAACTTGAGAAGAGATTTGATAAATACGACAGTGTGATGACAGAAATGAAGAATCAAATCTCTATTATTGCTAAGCATGTGAGCGGGAATCATAAGCAGGGGCAGTTTCCCAGCGATACTGAAGCAAACCCGAAGAAGAATTGCAGTGCTATAACCACAAGAAGTGGTAGGTCATATGACGAGCCCAGTAATCCCACATCGGGTAAAGAGAAACAGGGAGCCCATGATAAAATTTCAGAAGAGGAGGAGATTAAAGCGGAAGTGACTCCCCAGCTAGTCAAAACACAAAAGAGGAGCGCATCCGAGGAAATTTCCAAAGGAAGCAACCTACCCTTTCCTCAGAGATTTGTGAAGAATAAGATGAACAAACAGTTTGCAAGGTTTCTAGACCATCTGAAAAGGGTGCAGATCAATCTGCCATTGCTGGAAGTTTTGCAAGATATTCCTGGTTATGCAAAATTCCTGAAGGAATCGGTGACACAAAGAAAGAAATTTGGGGAGTTCGAAACTATGAACTTATTTGAAGAGCGCAGTGCAGTGATCCAGAAAAAGATGCCTATCAAGAGGCAAGATCCGGGGAGCTTCACCATCTCCTGTGTCATTGGTGGATTGGAGTTTGGCCATGCATTGTGTGATTCGGGTGCGAGCATTAATTTGATGCCGCTATCTATCTTCAATAAACTGCAGATTGGGGAGATCAAACCGACCACCATTACTCTCCAAATGGCAGATCACTCGCTATCACAGCCAAAGGGAATTGTAGAAGATGTTCTGGTCCGAGTCAAGGATTTTATATTCCCCGCGGATTTTGTAGTTCTGGATATGGAGGAAGACAAGAATGTGCCGTTAATTCTTGGGAGACCGTTCTTACGTACAGGAGGAGCCTTGATCGATGTGAGGGAAGGAGAGCTGACTCTCCGTTTCAATGACCAGAAGATTACATTCTCCATCTCAGATGCGATGAAGAAACATGAGGACAGGTATGAAGAGTGCAACAACATCGAGGTATTATCTTTTCCTTTGTCATTTGGTCATGAGAAAAAAGATGCTCTGGAAGAGGTTATTCATGATTCTTTGCACTCTAACCTTGATTTTGATGAGCTTTATGAGGTTTGTGATGAGTTGCTAGAGATGGTGAATGCATTGGAAGATGCACCAGAGGTCAGAACATAGCAGGCTGTGAAGTTTTTGGAATTGAGGACTAAGGAGGAAGAGCTAGAGGCTAGATTGAAGAAGGAAAAGAGCAAGAATGAAGCCCCAGTGGTGGAGTTGAAGGAACTGCCAGATAGCCTCCGATATATCTTCCTTGGGGAGGAGGACACTTATCCAGTTATTGTTAACTCTGCATTGTCTAATGTGGAGATTGAAAAGCTTAAGAGGGTCCTGAGGATGCACAGATCAGCTATAGGGTGGCAGATTTTCGACATAAGGGGGATCAGCCCGTCTATTGTGATGCACAAAATTATTCTGGAAGAAGGGAGCAAGCCAAAGAGACAACCCCAAAGGAGACTGAATCCAAAGATGCAAGAGGTGGTGAAAAAGGAGGTGATGAAGCTGCTGGATAATAATATCATCTATGCTCCGAGTGATAGTGAGTGGGTTAGCCCGACTCACATGGTTCCGAAGAAAGGGGGATTCGAGAAGGTTATCAAGCCTGGAGGAGAAGAAGTGATCGAGAGACCAACTACCGGATGGCGTTTCTGCATTGATTACAGGGCTTTAAATAATGCAACTCTTAAAGATCACTTTCCTTAACCCTTTATTGATCAAATGCTTGATCGTTTTGCAGGAAAGTCTCATTATTGCTTCTTGGATGGATACTCCGGATACAATCAGATTGTGGTGGCACCTGAAGACCAGCACAAGACAACCTTCACTTGTCCCTACGGGATTTTTGCCTATCGGAGGATGCCCTTTGGGCTGTGCAATGCACCGACGACTTTTAAAGGTGTATGATGTCCATCTTTCATGGTCTTATTGAAAACATTATGGAAGTCTTTATGGACGATTTTTCTGTGTTTGGCTTGTCTTTTGATGATTGCTTAGAGAATTTAAAAACTGTGTTGCAGAGATGTGAGGAGACTAACCTAGTATTAAATTGGGAAAAATGTCATTTTATGGTTAGAGAGGGAATTGTGTTAGGACATAAGGTCTCTAGTAGGGGGATAGAGGTTGATAAGGCTAAAGTGGTAGCAATTGAACAACTCCCCTTGCCTAAGACAGTAAAAAGGGTTAGGAGTTTCTTGGGACATGCTGGGTTTTATAGGAGATTCATCCAAGATTTTTCCAAGATAACCAAATCCTTGTGTAGTTTGCTAGAGAAAGATGTCCCCTTTGATTTTAGTGAAGACTGTGTGAACGCTTTTGAGATGTTGAAAAACGCATTAGTAACAGCTCCTGTGTTAGTGACTCCGGATTGGGAGGAGGATTTTGTTTTAATGTGTGATGCTAGTGACTCTGCTGTGGGGGTATCTCTTGGACAGATTAGGGATAAAATTTTTAGAGTTATTGCCTATGCAAGCAAAACGTTAAATCTTGCTCAATTGAATTACACTGTGACTGAGATAGAATTACTTGTTGTTGTTTATGCCTATGATAAGTTTCGTGCTTATTTAATAGGAGCAAAATCTGTAGTTTACACTGATCATGCAGCAATTAGATACTTGTTTGCTAAAACTGATTCGAAGCCTAGGTTGCTTAGATGAATTTTGCTTTTGCAAGACTTTGACATGGAAATTAGGGATAAGAAAGGTTGTGAGAATGTAATTGCAAATCATCTTTCTAGGTTAGAGAATCCAGTTGAGGGTGACAATCAGGATAGTTTGATTAACGAAGATTTTCCTGATGAGAGAATTATGACTGTGGCAGTTGCTAGTGTTCCATGGTATGCAGATTTCTATAATTTTCTGGTTGCAGGTGTATTACCTCCTGATTTGGAGCCCTATCAGCGGAATAAATTTCTGAATGAGGCCAAGTTCTACTACTGGGAAGAGCCGTATCTGTTCCGCCGATGTGCTAACGGTATTATTCGTAGGTGTGTCCATCAGAGCGAATGGAGGAAGATTATTGAGGAGTGCCATCACTCGGTAAGTGGGGGTCACTTTGGTGCAAACCGAACCGCATTGAAGGTACTAGCTTGCGGATTTTATTGGCCTTCTATTTTTAAGGATTCTATTGCTATGGTAAGAACGTGTGATAGATGCCAGAAGATGGGGAATATAACCCGAAGGGATGAGATGCCCCAAAAGATCTTTATTGAGGTTGACATATTCGATGTATGGGGCATTGACTTTATGGGCCCTTTTCCCCCATCTTTTGGTTTTAAATATATTGTTCTTGCTGTGGATTATGTGTCTCGATGGGTGGAGGCCATACCCACTGTTACTAATGACTCTCAAGTGGTGCTTAAGTTTTTGCAGGCTTTAGTTGCTCGGTTTGGCATTCCCAGAGCTTTGGTGAGTGATGGAGGCAGTCATTTCTGCAACAAACTCATGGATAAACTTCTGGCTCGGTATGGGGTGCGACAAAGAGTAACAACAACTTATCACCCGCAAGCCAATGGGCAGGCTGAACTGGCCAATCGCGAGATCAAGCAGGTGCTGGAGAAAACGGTATTGAATAGGAAGGACTGGAGTAAGAGACTTGATGAGGCTTTGTGGGCCTACCGGACAACCTTCAAGACACCAATCGGCATGTCTCCGTACCAGTTGGTCTATGGAAAATCTTGCCATCTTCCAGTTGAAGTTGAGCACAAGGAGTTTTGAGCTATCATGACATTAACCTTGGATTTTCTGAAAGCTCAGGGGGACCGGGTGCAGAAGTTGAATGAGCTCGATGAGTGGAGACACGAGGCATATGAGAGCACAAAGTTGTGCATGGAGAGAGCTAAACGGTTTCACGACCGATAGATTCGAGTGAAGAAGTTCTACAAAGGTGATATGGTTCTTGCTTTTAACTCTCGTTTGAAATTGTTTCCGGGTAAATTCCATTCTCGTTGGACAGGGCCATACAAGGTGCGAGAAGTGTTCGAGAATGGTACTTTGGAACTGGAGACTGAAGATGGCCACTACTTCAAGGTGAATGGGCACCAGGTTAAGCAATTTCACACTTCCGAGCAACCTCAAACTGTGAATGGAATCTCCCTTGCATGAAGGTATGTAGGTGAGATCGTCGAGCTCCCGACGTTAAATGCAGCGCTTCTTGGGAGGCAACCCAAGTTTGATTTACTTGTCTCGTTTTCATTGATAGATTAGAATGCATGTGTTTTTAATATTGTTTTGAATTTTATTAAATTTGGGAGGAACTCTCTGTTACTAATGATTGTTGGAAGTTGATTGGAGTGATGTAGGGACGAAAATACTTCACTTTGCGGGAAAATTACGCGAAGGGCCGTGACAAATCCCGAGCGGGACCATCTTGTCCCGTTCGGGATGCAAAAAAATCAAGAAATCGTTGCCCAGCCGAGGTCAATCCCGAGCGAAACCATCCTGTCCCGCTCGGGACGCGTAACATCTGGAGGAATTTGACGTATCCCGAGCGAGAGGTTCACATCCCGCTCGGGATGGGATTTTGCACGAAAGTGCAGGTTTACCGTGGTGTATCCCGAACAGGATCCATGTGTCCTGTTTGGGACCAGTCTAATTGCAGGCGCGAACCGGGCCGGTCGAGCTGTCCCGAACGGGATAGAGCTGTACCATTCGGGACTGTTCGCGAGTATAAATACAGGCCGCACGGGATGAGTTCATTTCTCGCCCCTCTCTCTACCGAACGGTATCGTTTTTCCTTCCCTTGCATTCCTTCAAATTTTCGGCGAACATAAGGTAATTTCTCATCCTCTTTCATGTTTATTTCATGTTTTTGTTTGATTATTGAGTATTGAATGGATTGATTGGGAATGAGTCATGCTTAGAGTTCTAGCCTAGGGTTTTATGGTTGATGAACATAAGGTGTTCGATTTAATGCCTCAATACATGTTTGGTGTTTGAATTCTATATATATTGCGGTTATTAGGCATAGTTTCTTGATATTGAATTTGATTGATGGATATTTTGTGAAACTTGGAGGTTGTTGATGCTACTTGCAATTTTTGGGGCTTGATTTAAATCTTTAAATTGTGGTTTTACTCATGTGAATTGTGGATTTTTTATTTTGCTATGATAATTCCTCATGGACATGATTTATTGTGGGAAATTCTTGGTGCTTTGACAATTGGATATGTTTTTTGGAATGGGTGTATGAATTGTGGTTTCATTGTTGCAGAGAATATTGCACCCAATACCCGTGTTGCACGCCCCACTAATTTCACCGACGATGAGTACAAGGCGCTAAAGGCCCTGAGCAAGTGTGTGGTGCATGGTTCCAAATACCCGTGCCCAACAACTCTTACCGCATTGGGCATCAATGAGGATGTCGAAACTTTGCTTCAGAATATTGGATGGGATGCCTTGCTTGAGCAAAGGTGGCCAGCGTTTGAGGAGCAAACTAGGGAGTTCTTTGCATCCGCTTCTGTGCGGAGGAGCCCCAGAAATTGGCCTAGCCACCTAACATTCAAAATGGGGGGCAAACAATACACTTTGGAGCGTGCAGAGCTCGATGCTATTTATGGCTGTGCACAGGGGTCGAATACATACCTGATGACTTCCATCCCAAGGACTGCTGGCAAACGATCTCTGGCGAGACAGTTTTGGGGACACTAAGGATGAAGTTGGCCAAAGGTTCTCTCATTAGGAGCCCGGTCCTGCGTTACATCCACAAAACCGTTGCAAACTCGGTCTCCAGATGCCATGAGAGCAACAACGTCATCATCTCGGAGCTTTATCTGCTCCATTCCTTGCTTGCTGGAGTCCCCTTCTCCATGGCTGCTGTTGCCATGGACAATTGGAGCCGAGCCCCCACCCGTACCAACATTTATTGTGGCGGCCTAATCACTCCCATCCTCGACCACTTCAAGATCCCTTGGGAAGGCACGGAGGTGCCACCGTCTGTGGTGGACCTCCCGGTGCTCACGCTGGCGAAATACATATCTATCCCCCGAGAGAATGTTGTCTTTTATAGGGTTGTCGGCGATGCTTGGATGATGTTGCCTAATACTGCTGCCACCACCATTATTGCTCCAGATTCCGCGGCAAATCTATTGTCGGACTCGCCCGAGCACAGAGCCAGATGGTACAGAAATGGCCGAGATGGGACGTATGAAAGTTATGAGCATACTATTCCTGTCCAGGAGGACAATGAGGATGAGTCCATGGATGAGGAGGAGCCGCAGCACGAGCAGGGCGCCGGGACGTCTTCGGCTGGAGGCCGTCGCCCCTGGCAGACTAAGATGTTAGAGAGGATGTAGAGCATGTCGTCTTCCATGGCCGGACTGAACTTGAGGATGGCCGGCTTGGCGACTGAGGTGACCGAATTGAGAGCTGATTTGGGTACCCAGAGGACTTGGATGGAGCAGAGATTTGATGGAGTGAACGACAGATTATCCGGCGTCGAGACTGAGCTGAACAATTTGATTGCTCAGTTTCCTGCTTACTATCGGAGGTGCAGGAGGAATGATGATGCTCCGGGCTCTTCCCAGCAGTGATCACCGTCTTTCTGCCTTTTCAAACTTAGTCATCTTCGGACTAAGTTTGGGGGGTTGGACGGACACCGGTTCTCCCTTTATCCCTATCCTTTTACTTGTTATGATTGGAACTGTTTTACCTGCTTTTCTATTGTACTAAATATCTAGTTAGTTTGATGTAGGATTCAATTGATGTAGTTGTTTTGAATTATTTCGATTTCGTTGTAAAATGATTAATCTGTGACTGATGGAGGTTGTTGATATTTGGAAATTGTTGGTTTTTGGCTATTTGCTATGGTGATGGATACATGTGGATAGAGCTCTAACAAGCGGAACCATGCTGAAATTTTTTGTTTTCCACCTGGTTTAACTGTCGGAAGTTGGGTACACACACTCTTACATTTAACTCTCACAATTAGCATGAATTGAATGATTTCTTTTGAGTTTGAGTACTTGCAAGTGAAGTTTGCTTGATTGTGATAACTTAGGCTTGAGATTGAACTCGTGACGAGGCATGAACATGATTTGAATCGTTTGAGCTCATGATAGGGCATAATAACTTGAAATTGATGCATGCTTTTGGTTGAACAAATTTGGCATTTGACGTCATGTTATATTAATGCTTAGAACTCAACAACTTTAAACTTGTGAGATTTGAGCTTAATGAGTCTATTTTACCTCATTATTGATTGGTTGTGAGAGGCGAGGCACATGTGGAATGAGTAGAGTCTGTCGATACCACTGAGTTTAACATGTTACATTGAACTAGAAAATGATCTTAGGCCATTCCTTCTTAGTACCTACCTTTGATATTGTTGGAGAATAAGGTGGAAACATAATTACCCTAACCATTGTTTTGGAGCCACTTTGAGCCTTTAATTCTTTCATATGTGCTTAGGAACAAGTGTGGGTTGGGATGAATTCTGAGATGATAAGAAATGAGTGCTTGGATTGAACTTTGTGAGAGAATTGAAAATGATGATTTGGCGAATTTTTTGGGAAAGTAGAAAGAAAAAGAAAAAGAAAAAGAAAAAGAAAAAAGAAAAGGAAAAGAAAAAAACAGGAAGAGAAAAAGAAAAAGAAAGAACAAATAATTGAAAAGAGGTTCGAATGCATATTTAGTGATAAAAAGTGGGAACTTATCAGATTGTGGAATTGAAGTATGTACTTATGTGTTGAAGGGTTGATTGGTTGAATGTTGAGAAGAGGGTCGGGATGAATGAGTCACTTTTGCCTAAAACACCCTACCTATTAGTAAGCCACATTACAACCCTATAAAAGTCCTATTTGATTCTAGAACAATGTTTCAATGTGAACTAATGTGGTAGAGATGAACGATATGAATGAAACTTGTGCACTTGTGCTTGAGAGAAAGAAAATTTTTACCTTATACAGCTGAGTGCGAGTGTTACACCTTATATGATCACATGCCGGTAAGGTTGAGTTCTTTGCATTAATCCAAACATGGTGGATAATGAAAACTTTGTGAGATCGAAATATGCAATGATAGACAGTGGTGAGCCGTGAAGCATTGCACCAAGCCAATGAAAATCTAGTTTTTGTTTTTGATTGAGGACAATCAAAGGTTTAAGTTTGGGGGGTTTGATATGTGTGTAATTTGTACTATTTTTGGAGTTTGAATTGAATGATTTGATGAGGATTAGGTGCACAAATTACACACATATCTTTTCTTTTTATTGATTTTCCTTCACTGGGTGTTCGAGAGTTGTTTTGAGTGTGCAGGACATTAAACGTGTTAGAAATTTGAGTTTTGGAGCAAAATTGTTGCTGAGGGCGAAGTGAATCCCGTTCGGGACACACATGTCCCGTTCGGGACATAAAAAGGAAGAAAAAGACGAAGGCCGAAGCCCGTCCCATTCGGGACGGCTCGGTCCTATTCGGAACCCACGTTCGGGATGCCCCATTGCGTTCCGAACTCGGAAATTTGGCGTGAAATTGAGGAGAGAAAAATGGGAAGGCCGAAGCCCATCCCCTTCGGGACCTGTCGTAGTTTTTCGGCGAGAAGCTTATTCCATCCCGCTCGGGATGGAAGTTTTCAAAGCAGATTCCGCTTGGGATCGAAGTGCTGGGGCTGCAGATTTCTCAACTATAAAAGGCCAAGGGATGTCACAAAATAAGGGTTCGACTCTTTGAAACCCTAGAGAGAAAAAGGCACGAAGTATAAGCAAAATTTACGTCTCAAGTCTGGGAATCGAAGGTGGAAGGAAGTCTTGGAAGCTAGAATTGAAGATTCATCTTAAAAACACTAAGCTTTCTTGTTTTCTCTTTCTCTTCTATGATTCAATTTGGGATTTTGATGTTTTTCATTGTATTCATGAGTAGCTAAACTCATTGTTGAGGATTTGGATGTGATTGGGATTGATTTGAATGTTGTTTGGATTTGAGTAATTGAGTTTTCAAGGGTTTGATTATTATTGTGGATTTGAATTTGTGTTCCTTTCATGCTTGATCACCATGTGTTGGAAAGTTTGCCTCAATGAACTAACTTGATAGGTTTGTTAATTAGAGGGGATTGCAATAATAATCAAGTGTTGTTTCACTTAGAAGATAGGTGAATTGACATCTAGGTCATTAAATTCTTGAGCTTTTGGGAGTTAATCGAGATTAATATACTTAGACTTATGTTGAGATCGAGATTAATCTACGGTTGTTGCACCGGTACTAAGGGTAATAACTAGAGTTAGGTGAATTGACCCAAATTATCTACTGAAATTGTTTCGTAAAGTTAGCAAGTCCAAACATATTCATAATCTACCCCAATCCATCCTATGTTTCTCAACTGTTCTCTCTTTGGATATCTAAAATAGTTGCATTGGTGTTTTATTTAATTGCTTTCATTAATCTTTAGAATTTTAGGTAGTTTATAATCTATCATTCAAAGTCATTTTATCGCGTCTAGATATGAAGTTCCATGATCAATACCTTTTACTTAAACAACGGGCGAATTGAGTCTTCGTGTTCGATAATTTTTACTTGATAAAAATACTGCATCAGCTACACTCTTGGACATTTAGTAAGATGAGAGGCACACTAATAAACTCGTATTTTGCCTCACTTATCACATTATTTACTTTATTGTTTCATGCATTTGCATTAGTTTTAAGGTAATAATTGAGCATGAACCATTAATAGAGAATATTACACTTGCTATGCTAAGCTATGTAGGTATTTGGGTTCAAACGAGGTGAGTTGAAGAAGAATTGATCAAAAGAGGAAAAATCCGCCCAAAATACCTTTGTATCGATCGATAGCCACAGTGTTGATTGACACAGAGGGTTGAATGAAGTCAAGAGTTGAAGGAGGTTTCGGGCAACACAAGGGATGAAGATTAGACTCCCTGTTGATTGACACACCAAGTGTCGACCGACACAAGTGTTGAATATCGATCGAGAAGGAAGAGTGAAGAGGGATGTCGACATGGCCTTTGTGTCGATCGACAGGCACTCTGTCGATCGACATAGAAGACGGAAAGGCAAATTTTTGCCCGAATTGGAGATTTTCCTTCCCAAGCCTACTACTTATTGAAGATTCAATTTCCTCCTCTATAAATAGGACATAAAGCTAAAAAATTATAACATCTTTATCTTTTCTTTCAACCTTTAATTATTTTATCATTCAAATACTTTAATTTTCCTAGTTATCTTTACTTTACTGTTATGGAACTCGAAGATATTGAAGATTTTAATTCTAGTTTCTTTATTATTCTAGTAAGTTTAATGAAATTAAACATGTTTATTTCAATTTTAATTTTTAGTATGCTAGGCTAGAAACCCTAACGGGTTCTTGGGTTTTCTCCATCATTTTAGCATGTTGTAATTCAATTAAATCCCACCCTAATTGATTGGTTCAGATTCTATTGTTTTGATTTTAAAATTAATTTTCAATTGAAGAATCGAGAGATGAAAATTGGACTAGTTTATAGTTGTTAATTTGAGACCGAGAGGAGATAATTAACAATAGGAAAATAGAATTTGATACAATTGCTTTCTGTCTCAATATGAAGATTCGATTGTAGGGTTTAATCTGTATCTTTATTGAGATTGGCTAGTCTCGTGTTCTTGAGACGGTGAGGAGATAGTCACACATTATTAATCAAGGTTTTAAATGCCCAACCAAGGGATTAGTTCCAATTCATCAGATTTTCCACCATAATAATAATTTAGGGTTTTAATTGATTGTTTTATGCATGTAAATTAGATTGGTTGAATTCCCTAAGATTTGTGCTTTTAATTATTTGTGTTTATTCCAAAGTTATTTTCTGAATTTAAAACAAAAACCCTCTCTTGATTTTGATTCACTCAAACAGAGAATTGATAAACTACATCCATTACATGAAATATACTCATTGCAATGTCCCTGTGGGTTCGTCAACCTCTGGGTTATTATAAATTTATTTTCTCACTACACTATAATTAATATGTAATTTTTAACAGTGATCAAATTGGCGCCGTTGCCAGGGACAGGAACAATGAAAGGCAAGTGGTGGTACATTAGAGATAAATCTTTGATTGCTTCTGCCGCAGTAAGAGGATCCGAGTTTCCAAGTTTGCATCCATGCCAACAACATCGAGCTGAAAACAAACCTTATTCAGATGGTTCAGCAGAACCAGTTTGTAGGGAAGGCCATTGAAGACCAGTACGGTAACCTCAATCAAGTCATCGAGGTGTGAGACACGGTGAAATGGAATGGAGTGCCCCAAGACACCATCAGGATGCGCCTCTTCTCATTCTCTCTCAAAGATGAGGCCCGTTCTTGGTTTGCTAGCCTGGACAAAAGCAGAATTGCACATGGGAGAAGCAGCAAGTAGAGTTTCTCACTATCAAATTCCCTCCCGGTGTCATACTCAAAAGGAAGTCTGCTATAACCCACTTCAGGCAGAAGTATGATGAGACCCTGTATGAAGCTTGGAAAAGGTAGAAGGAGCTTTTGAGGATGTGCCCTGTGTAGGAACTGAGTCTACAATAGGCTATGTGAATTGCCATTTATTTCTTGACCCCGAATTCATTTTTTGGATATCATAATAAATGCTATGAAAAATAGTAAATGCCCTATGCATGCTCCTATTTAATTTAATGCATAGATTCAAAGGAATACCTCAACTCCTGTGGATTGAATAAAGATGGTAGATGGTTGACGGTGTTCCTACAAATCTGATCTTCTGATCTGTTTCCTTGCTCGATCTCGAAATCTGGTGAGGATGCGCTACCTGATTGAAACAACCGCCCACTCTCTCTGGGTTCTAATTTGAAACTTCAGACTAATGTGGGAAGTGAGAGAACTGATCTTTTTATATAGATCTGGAGAATGGGCTATTAGGGTTTAATAAACCCTAATGGGCTCTCAGCATTGTTGGGCCAGACCAGGGATCAAATGCAAATAATGAAGTGGACCTCTATTAATTAATAACAAGTTCAACCCAGAATATAATTAATTAATAAACATTAATACATGTCGCCAGAGAATTAATGCTGACCTACCCCTTTATTACCACGTTATTAGGAATGGGTTGCATTTACTTGGTTAATCCCCATATTTAAGGTGTCATACATTCATTAATTAATTCAGGATATGACAATTAGCTGCAATTAATTAATCTCTTATTATTCCTGGGTCGTACAACTCAACCCTTATTGCTTATGCTTGAATCAATGATTCAGTCGACAGGACTTAGCATAACAAACCTCGTGAGCTTCCCAGGGAATGTCACCATGCTAAAACGGATATGGTTATCTAAATCCAGCCCGAGGAAACCCCACACAAATTGCCATCACCCAAGATGCAAATATATGAGTATATGTAAGACTCTCCACCATAACAAGTCAAAGTGACAGTCAACCCATGTGTGCCCCATGGCTTCTAATAGAATTTAGATTTGATCAAGTTATTGATATCTTTGCTCATTCATATGTTAAGTTGAATGGGTCATCTCACAGTTGATCCTATCAATAAATTGAGATGTACCGGTCACACAAAGCATTCAAGATAAACAATTTATGGACTTTTGTGCTGCTGCCTAAACCAATAGCCAAACAACAAACTGTCTCAGCTATGATAATTGTTTATATCTCACTAGGTCGAACGATCTATACGATCTTTTATGATCTCTTACACACCGTATGATCTCCTATCAATGAGATAACTGGAGGTGTTTTTTTTGCATTATATGATTGTTAATTCAGATAGAAGTTGTTTATTGCAAATCATTAATGATTACCGTTATATAAAAAGTAACGTTACCCAATATACCAATCATAATGCCTTTATGTATACAATTCCAACAATCTCCCACTTATACTCAAAGCATTATACCATTACTTTCCAGAGTATAATATTTGTCTATTCTAATCTAGCTATTACATTTGGTACCAAGTGGCCCACTTCATCCTCAGTCCTGGGTTACGAACATGACCCTCGTATGCCTTCTGTGGTAAGCCTATTGTAAATAGATCCGCTAGATTATCCTTCGTGTCAATCTTCTCTATTAGCACATGGCTCCTTGCTACGATTTCTCGTATGATGTGGTATTTTCTCTATATGTACTTTGATGCCTTGTGAGTTCTTGGTTCCTTAGAGTTTCTACTGCACCTACATTATAACAATATACCGTGATAGTCTTGGGCAAACTCAGAACATTATCTAACTCTTGGAGGTAGTTCCAGAGCCATACTGCTTCTATAGAAGCCTCTGAAGCTGCCACACAGTCAGCTTCCATGCTGGAGTCCGCAATACATTCTGTTTTGCAAAGCTCCATTACACAACTCCACCTCCAAAGATCAACACATAGCCTGAGGTGGATCTCTTCTCATCCAGATCCTCTTGGAAATCTAAATCCGTATAACCCACAGGGCAGAAATTCTCACACTGATAAACGAGATAATAGTCTCGAGTTCTTTTTAGATACTTAAGAATATATTTGACAGCAGTCTAGTGCGCCTGTCCAGGGATAGACTGATATTTGGCCACCATGCCCACGACATAACAAATATCTGGCCTCGTACATAACATCGCATAGATAAGACTTCCCACTGCAGAAGCATATGGTACTTGATAAGCTCATATTTGTACTCACTTATCCATATTTTTTTCAATTGCTTTAGTATATTTAGATTAGGTTTTTAGTTATTTTCGTGCATGAGTATGTTTTAGGGGATGTTAATATCTCGATGGTGAGTTTTGTAGGTATTTGGAGATAAAAAGAGGTCAAAAGATTGAAATAGCCGTGAAGAACAGAGTTGCTTCCTTTATTGACACACAAGAAGTCGACCAAGTTGGGAGATCTGCCAAAAACCCGAAGCAATACCTCTATGTCGACCGACATGGTGCATGTTGACCGATACAGAGGCCAGATGTCGATCAAAGCAAAGGAAAAGACAGAGGCTCGACATTGGCAATCCATGTTGATCGACACAGAACGTGTCGATTGAAACACGTTGTGTCGATCGACACACGTTGTGTGGACTGACACGGTTGTTGAAGACATGTGATCAAGATGGCTGATGAAGGAATCAACACACTTACATGTGTGTCGATCGACACACTCTATGTCGATCGACGCAGAGGCCGGAGATGGAAATTGTCTAGTTTTGGTGATTTTTGATATTTTAGTCCAATACCCTGTTTAGATATTTTCACTCCTCTATAAATATTGAACACATTAGGGCACAAAATTTATTATTATTATTATTGAGAATATTTTAAACATTAGAGTTTTTCCAAGACATTGAAGGTTCCTCTTCATTCGTTAAGGTATTTTATGTTTTTTAGTAGTATGTTTGCATTAATCCAAGTCATGTTTTGTGGCTAGAAACCCTAACTGGTTCTAGGGTTTTGATAATCTTTTTCTGATGCATGATTAAGTAAATCATCTCAATAGCATTGTTTAATTTCTTGAAATTAATTAATCGAATCTAGATCTAAAGAGGGATCGAGAGATAAATTTGAATCTAGGTTTGTAGTTATCAATTGAAAGACCGAGAGGTGAAAATTGGTAACAGGAAAAAGAAAATAAATGCAATTATTTTCTGTCTTAAAAAGAAGAATTAAGTTGTAGGATTTATTTAGATAATTATTGAGATTGACTAATTTTGTGTTTTTGAGACTGAGAGGTGATAATCACAATTTAGTAATCTAGGGTTTAATTGCCTGACCAAGGAATTTAATCCATAAAAATCCAATTTCTCCCCATTGCTGAGTTGATGAATTTGCATGTTGATGATTAGATTATCTGCACTATAATCTGTATCTTTACATATTGTTTTTAAAAAACCTTTAATTTTATGCATTATCATCTTTATTTTTCAAAACCAAATCCCTTTTCAAATCACTCAAACAATTATAGTTTAAAAACTATAGCTAGTACTTAGGATAGTTTCATCACACAGTCCCTATGGGTTCGACCACCTTAGGGTGAAAATTATAAATATATTTGCCACTGTTTTTGCAGCTTTCAAATTGGCGCTGTTGCTGGGGACAGTTAGATTCTATTCTATTATTAGTTTGTTTTTAAATCAGTTGGATTGAGCTTTTATTTTGATTTTTGTTTTAATATTCGTGTTTAGTGTGCATGTGTGTTGCAGGGTTTCTGTGTTTGTATCGATTGACAAAACCCGTGTCGACCGACACAACCGCAACATTCGTGTCCATCGATAGGGCCCCTATCGACCGACACAGAGGCTGGTCTCTGAATCTATTTTCTATTCTAAGGTTGCATGGACACCAGGGCTCGGGGCAAACCACTCAAAGTTTTTGATCCGAAATCGAGGCCAAATTCCGAAGGAGAAAGAGCAAGGAAAAACGAAACACAAACACCAATATAGCTCAACACATCAATCCAAATGATGAGGAAGACCATATCATGCCACCATTGGAGGATCCCAACACAGAACTCATAACTCAAGAGAGTTCCCTCCCTCTAGTCCAAGAGGTCAATCACTTGAAAGACATCATCAAACAGCTCATGGCGGAAAGAGAAGCAGAGAGAGCCGAGGCCCAAGGTGAGAAAGAGAGAGATGCCGCCAAGAGGACTTCGACGATGAAGATCCGAATGCCATGGCAAGGAGGTACAGAGCACATCCCGACAATGAGGGATTTGTTATTGGTATCACTGCCAATAACGTTGAGCTCAAAACCAACTTGATACAAATGGTTCAATAGAACCAATTTAGTGGTCGAGCAGTGGAGGATACGTACACCCAACTCTGAATGTTTGTGGAGGTGTGTGATACCATCAAGCAGAACAAAGTCAGTCAGGATGTGATCCGTCTGTGCTTGTTTCCGTTCTCACTTCGGGATTAGGCTCGGACGTGATTTACAGCTCTGGATTGCAGCAATATTCGTACTTAGGCCAATCTCCAAGCAGAGTTCCTCATGGCAATCTTTCCACCTTCTGTGATCATTTGAAAGAAGATGAAGATCATGCAGTTCCACCAGAAGATGGACGAGTCTTTGTTCAAGGTGTGGAGCAGGCTCAATGAGTTGTTGAGGAGCTGTCCGGGCCAGGGAGTTGACACAGAGGAGCAAGCCCACATCTTCTACCGAGAAATAAGTGAAAGAACTCAAGAGTCGGTGGAAAATGCAGCCGAATGTTCTTTGATGAGCAAGTCACCAAAAAAAGCCCTCAAGCTGTTCAAGAAGATGGCCTTGCATACTCAACAATGAGCCAATCCAAGGAGACTACAAGTCAGAG
Organism: Plectranthus barbatus; assembly: GCA_026898455.1. NCBI lineage: Eukaryota > Viridiplantae > Streptophyta > Magnoliopsida > Lamiales > Lamiaceae > Plectranthus > Plectranthus barbatus. Next base: position 62,222 of record JAPKLW010000460.1, read on the forward strand.
CTACGGAGAAGAAGGAAGATGACACCCTCAAGATGGAAATCGAGAAGCTCCAGGGGGAGATGGAGAAACTGACATCTAATACTGCTTGTGTTTCTGTAGCACAGGTTGATCCCATAGTCGATGTGAACTATATGAATTGAGGCGGTTATCAAAATCAGCATTACCACCAGAGAGCTACTTCCGAATTTTCCTATGCTCATCCTGAAGGTGCCGAACACCCTCCACCAGACTTAGATGTGCAAAATGGTGAAATTTCGGAGAAGAAGAAGGACAACCTCAACGAGGTACTACAGAAATTCATCAAGGCTTCCAACAACCGGGTTGGAAAAATTGAGCAAGAAGTGTTAGGGGTCAACACTAAGGTGGACAGGCTTGAAAAGCAAATGCAGATCATCGAGAAGCATGTCAGCTAGATTGCTACCTGACTTGGTATGCAACACAAGCAAGGGAAGCTGCCAAGCAACACCAAGGTGAACCCAAATAATCAAAAGAAGTGAAAACCCATAAAACTGAGATCTGGAACCAGCTACACAGATCTGAGCATGCCCCAAAACAAGTTTGGGGAAGAAGAGGAGGAGCCCACTGGATCGCCCTCTATTTCGATCGACACCCCCGTTGTTGATCGACATAGAGGACAGGAGGATGCTGGAATGTCGAGCGATGAAGAGGAGACAATCGACAAGAGTTCTGTGGGTGTGTCTACCGAGACACCCCCTGTTGATCGACATAGAGGACAAGTCAACAGGCCTGTTGCCCAGTCGACACAGAAGATTCCTCAGCACAAAAAATTAAGTTCCAAAGCTGCCCAACTACCTCCGATGCCCTTTCCTCATTGATTTCCCAAACAGAAGGAGGATTCAAAGTTCTCAAGGTTTGTTGATAACTTGAAAAAGGTGAATATTAACTTACCATTGATTGAAGCTTTGAGAGAAATTCTTGGCAACATGAAGTATCTCCGCAAGCAAATGAGTGAGAAGAAGCATTTCGTGGAGAATTCAACAGTCAAGCTCCTTGAGCAGTGCAACCTACTCCTCCAAAAGAAGATTCCCATCAAAAGGAGTGATCCAGGATTTTTCTCGATTCCAGTCGAGATCGGGGGGACTGAGTTTGAGAAGGTGTTGTGCGACACTGGTGCCATCATCAATCTGATGCCCTATTCCATCTTCCAGTGCCTCAACATTGGAGAATTGAGGCCGACTACTACCACACTGCAGATGGCGGACCGATCAAGTGTTCGTCCAATAGGTATACGTTAAGATGTTCTTATTCGTATGGCTTATCTTATTTATCCTACAGATTTCATAGTCTTGGACATGAAGGAGGATGGCAGCACACCCCCTATCTTGGGACGAGAGTTCTTAGATAATAGTACCACACTGATTGACTGCCACGGTGGGGAGATCACACTTCGAGCCAATGATGAGAAGATCACATTCAAGCTCGATAAAAGCCATCTGCAATCCAAAAGCTACAGGGTCACCTACAGTGAAGACTTTGAGGATGAAGAGGAAGATACCCAGGAAGACAAGGAAGACCAAGCCTCTCAAGAATGGGAGCGAGGGACTGAGATGGCAAGAATGTCAATTACACCATCTCATCCCGAGCTCAGTATTGTGATTTAATATTGGCTATTCTACATGGTGGATGCCCGAGGAAAGCGAATTCGTACCCACCCTCCTTAGACTTGAGAAAAGAGGTATCGTCGAGCTAAGATGTTAACTAAAGCATTTGTTGGGAGATAACCCAACCTTTATCTATTTTTATTTTCGATTTGTTTTGCTTTTGTTTTTCAATTTATTTCATTCCATTTTACTTTTTGACTTTTAGTCTTCTTTTATTTAATTTTAAAAAAAAAAATTCGGATGATGGGTCTCTGTTTCGATCGAAATGCCTGATGTCGATCGATGCAGAGGTCAAGATGGAACAACACTTTGACTCAGAGAGGCAGTTGACATGAAGACTCTGTGTCGATCGACACACAACCTGTCGATCGACACAAAATGCCAGTAGCAGCCAATATTCATCGCGCAGCGCAGATTCCTCCGATGGATAAAAATGTTGATGTTTGAGATCAACAATTAGGTAGAAGTTCTTTTCATTGAAATAGCTCTCCAAAATCGAAATAAGTTTGGGGGGATGTGGACAAGAAATTCGAACTATTTATCCCTTTTTATTGCTTTCTTTTATGATTATTTAAATTTATGCCTAGAAAAAAATATGGATAAAGTCTAAGGAAACTTCTTATTGAACTTTGAACCTATTTGAATTGATTGTGCATTCAAAATCGATTGAGGATAGATTTATTTGATTTTGATTGTGGTTGATTGCCTATGAATGTTGAATACCGCATGATAGTATCTAATTGAAGCTTACACTTGCATGATGTTTGAGTGGATTGAAATTAACTAAGGAAGATATATTTGAACCCAAGTGAGAATTTGAGCCTTTTCGTTTGATGTGAGATTTGCATGTATGTTTTGATTTCTCTAAAACTTGCTTCTGTTCTGTTTTAAGATTGCATAGTGTGCACAATGATAGAAAATGATTTTAGGCAATCTTTGTTAGCCACATTATCCTAAACACTATCCCTTGAGATATTTTATCATTTGATTAGCCCCTTTGAGCCTGTTACTTTCTCTTTCCTGGTCTATGAGTTAAGAAAAATATTATAGTTTTGTCTTGTCTATGAGAAAGTGCTATGAAAAAGGTGCTTTTTGTCGTGTCTATAGGATTTGGGTGAAATAAGAGTAATTGTTATAGGTGGATGAGAAATTTTTAAATTGTTGTGCAAAAGAAGGTTGGGCTCTTGAAAAAAAATGTTTCTTTGTGTCCTTATAAGCTCAAAAGAAAAAACATTATTAGAGAATAAGATGATTAAAAAAGATAAATAAAGAAATAAAAAGGAAAAAGAGAGAGCCTTGATTTGTGTTGAAAAACTTAGGAGATGGGGTGGATGAAAAATTATAGTGGTTTTTGATTTATTAAATTAGCCACTTGATGAATTTTCGTCACTTGACCATAATTCCCTACCTTGTCAGAAAAGTTAACATTAGAACCTAATCAAAGTTCTTTCTAATTCTTGATTTGTGTGCACGTGCACATTTGGGCGGTGGAGATTCTAAAAATTTTGCAAGCTTACGGTAGAAATTTTTGCATACATGTTGTGAGTGCTTTCATTGAAACCCAAACACTTGTGTGAATGAGCGATACACTTCCTTGTGATTCCGAAGTTGATCGATTTCTTATCTATTTCAAATTGCATGTGTGATTTGATTCTTGAATGTGATGAATCTTGTGAGGCATTGCACTTTCAACTGCATGAGATTTGTTTTCTTTCTTTTGATTGAGGACAATCAAATATTCAAGTTTGGCGGTTTGATAAGCTCATATTTGTACTCACTTATCCATGTTTTTCTCCATTATTTTTGTATATTTAGATTAGTTTTTTAGTTATTTCCGTGCATGAGTATGTTTTAGAGGATGTTATGCTCTCGATGGTGAGTTTTGCAGGTAATTGATTTTGCTCTCGATGGTGAGTTTTGCATTATTAGAACTTATGAACAAATAATTCAAGCAGGCTACGGTCGTGTAGATTTCTACTCACTCCACTGTTCATTTCTAATAAGAGACCGCATTGTGGAGGTCTTATTGATTTTAATCAAAAAATATTTCTTAGTCATTTTCTTTCAAAAGGATCTTATGCGCACAGATTATTTTATGATCCATAAATTATGTCACATCTAAATTCCATCATATTTCCCACCATGAATTTGGAAATTATAGAAATAATTTAATACATAAAATAAATTACATAAAGCATGCTTTGAACAATAAATAATAAAGTAGTAACATGCTTCACTATTATCTACAACATGCTTTAAAATAAAGAATAAAAGCAGTAGCATGCTTTCCTATTAATCACTAATGTGCACATAATAAATCATCATACGAGAAAATAAAAAATAAAATAAAAATTCTTGTGGCCCCCAGATCCAATTACATGGGAAATAAAAATTAAACCTATTTATTACAAGGCTTTAATTTAATATAGATTTTCAATCAGGGCTCCCACTCTTTAATTTGAAATCTGCAACTTTCGATTGAAAATTATTGAGTTATTGCGCTTGGAATTACGGTGTCAGGCCCATAGGTTTGTAAAAACCCTAATTTTCAGGGGTTCGGGTAGCCTCCGGGCTATCTGGCACGCACCGAGTCCGATTCAAAAGCCTAGCAGCAAATCCTAGGTTGGATCTAAGGTTACCAGCCGCCATCTTCTCCAACCCAAACCCCAGAAGCTACCGCCCCTGACCACAGGCACCGCCACCGCTTCCTTCCACCGTAGACCCGCCGCCCACGACAACGGCCAGCCTCGCACGACACCATCGATTGGAGAACCACCGCCGGTCGCTGCTACTCACGCCTGCCCTACTGCTATCGCGAATCACAACTTCTGCTACTGCATCGCAAACAGCCGTGCAGGGAATGCGACATCGTCCACCACCATCATAGTCGTCGCTGTAAACGACGACAAAAGAAGAGAGTAGATAGGCACAACACAAGCTTGCTGCACGCCACCGCCACCTTCGCGTCTGCTATTGCTCACAGTGATCTACTTCATGCTGCCTGCACGCGGCTGCTGGTTGCTGGCCGAGGGCTGCCGTCGCCGGTCAACGCCGCGCGCCGCTTGTGCGGCTGCAGCCAGCCCAGCCACCGAAAATTGTCGTAACACCTTTTTTTGTCGCCGTTCTTCATTCTCTCTTTTTCTCCAATTACATATTGAATAAAATAATACAACAGATCTAGATCTATTACATACTTTCCTATCAATCTAATCGCGGATTTTCTCACGATTTTTAAAACAAAACAAAACTAGAAATGGGCCAGAAGAACAAAAACATCTACAATAAATAAATCCATCCACGATAAATTAAAAAACATGCATCAACTGAATGTCAAAATTTATTTTCCAAAAGAGCCATAAAAAATGAACCTGGCTCTGATACCAATTGTTGGAACTGAGTCTACAATAGGCGATGTGATCAACATTTATTACTTGACCCCAGATTTGTTTTATGGATATCAAAATAAATGCTATGACTAACAGTAAATGCCATATGCATGCTCATATTTAATTTAATTCGTAGATTCAAACGAATACATCAACTCCTGCGGATTGAATAACGGTGGTAGATGGTTGATGGTGTACCTTCAAATCCAATCTTCTTATCTGTTCCATTGCTCGATCCAGAAATCTGCTGAGGATGTGCTACTGGATTGAAAGATTAAGCTTGGAGGACATAGCATAACGAACCTTGTGAACAGATGGGGAAGAAGGGATGAGGCTCCTTGCGGACATGGCTATGAACAGCCCACCAATGGCCCACTGAAAGACAACAAGCTGTCAAGGCAGTGACCACTACTCCAGAGTTCGATGTGGTTGCAGAAGTTAAGAAGCTCTGTAAAGAGTTTGAGAAGTTGGAGGCCGGTAGAGCTTTGATAGCAGCAGTGTCAGAAACAAACACAACCATCATTCCTATTGAGGCAGATTACATCTACTGAGGAAGTAGTTGGAGCTCCACCAATACCGCTGATGTGAATTATGTATACAACAATAATTACCGAGCCAACAACCATGGGTATAACTACAGTGCCTGTAATCATCCTGGATTTTCTTAATCTAACCCTTCTGCATCTGAAAATCATCCACTTGGGTTGAATTTTGGAGCCGGAGAAGAGATTGTGGAGTAAAAGAAGCTTGTGCTTGAGGATGTCCTTGAAACATTCATCAAGTGCTCGGACAACAAGTTTGGCAAAGTGGAGCCCGAGGTAAAAGGGATGGCAAGTCACATGCAACACATGACTAAGAACCTTCAGATGCTCGATACACAGTTGAGTCAAATTGCCACCACTTCGAGCAATTAGCACAAGCCCGGTCAGCTCCCTAGCACTACAAAAATCATTCCAGACAAGGCAAAATAGGTCAACGCCATTTCTTTGAGGTCTGGTACTAGGTATAATGGTCTGAGCATACCCGAAGACGAGTTTGGAGGTGAGGAGGATGAAATTCGCACAAAAAATACCTTTGTATCGATCGACATAGAGGTTGTGTCAGTCGATATAGGAGGGTGACAGAGGAATGGATCGAACAGCAGTGCAGGAGGCTCGACTGATAGGAGTTATGCAGATGGGTTGATGGACACCCCTCCTATCGATAGACATGGTGGTCCTGAAGCTGCGGTCGACGTGTAGCATTCTAGACCGACATAGATGCTACCTGAAGCTGAAAAATCAAAGAAAAAAGCTGATCCTACTCCTCAGATGCCCTTCCCTCATAGATTTGCAAACAAGAAGGAAGACTCATAAATCGCTCACTTCGTGGATAATGTCAAGAAGGTCAACATCAACATTCCCTTGATCGAGGCTCTCCGCAAGATTCTTGGATACATGAAATTCTTGAGGAGGCTTATGAGCGATAATAAGACAGTAATATAAATTAAAACTATTTCTATTCATGAACAATGTAGTTTTCTTTTGAAGAAACAGATTTCGATGAAGAGGTATGATCAAGGATGCTTCTCCATTCTGAACAAGATTGGGGAAGAGAGTTCCGGAAAGTGCTTTGTGATACCAGTGCTTGCATAAATTTGATGCCCTACTCAGTCTACAAGAAGCTGGAGGATGGAGTGATGAGGCCAACCACGATTACCTTCAGATGGCAGATTGCTCGATTTCTCGGCGAGAAGGAGTTGAAGATGTACTGATCCGAGTTGGCCATCTTATCTTCCCTGCCGACTTCATGGTTTTGGAGATCAAAGAAGAGCATGGGATGCTGATGATCCTTGGAAGGGAGTTTCTGAAAACTATTGGAGCCGTGATAGACTGTTGAGGTGGAGAGATCACATTTCAAGGAAATGACGAGACCATCACCTTTGTGATCGATAAAAATTAGAAGGAAGTTGCATGCGACAAGGTCTCTACAACCGAATAAGATGATGAAGAAGCCGCCGAGATCGAATGGGAGCGAGGAAATGGGATGGAAAATTGCCAATTACACCATAATCTTTCGAGCTTACTACTGTCATTCGTGATAGGATGGTTTACATGATAGATGCAAGGCGGCTGCGAGTCTGGACCTGACCACCATGGTGAGGAGTACCATTGTCGAGCCACGATAATAACTAAGGCACTAAATGGGAGGTAACCTAATATTTTAATTGTTTTCTTCCTGTTTTTCTTTAATTTTCGTGTTTCTTGTTTATTTTCCCTTTTCTTAAAAATATTGGAGCTCTATATCAATCGACACAGAGGATCAACATGGGTTCACTTTTCTTGACAATCCATTTGACAAGAAGGCTCCATGTCGATAGATAGGCTCTCTGTCGATCGACACAGAGTGCCAGCAGCCTCAAAATCCCTGTCGCTCGAATTCAACTACTCCAAAAGATAAAAAATTGGTGTATGAGACCAAGATTGAGGTACTGTTTCAATCCTAGTATGATTTTCAAACATATTCACTTTGTTAATTAAATAAGTTTGGGGGGAGGAAGACTTGGGGTTGAAATTATTTTCTTCCTTTTTATTTACTGCTTGTAGTTAATGTAAATTCTTGCCTAGTTTAAAAAATTTTGCATAATTTTTGTATGGTTCGAATAAGTTGTGTTTTTGTGAGAAGATTTTTTTAGCTATGATATAACCCTAGAAAGAATGTGAGATTTTAATTGATTGACATTTTCATGAATTGATTATGATAGTGGTTGAGAATGCCTATGAACGTAGAAAACCGCATGATTACTTGTTTTGAAACTTGCATTCGCATGATATTTGATAATGATTTAATGTTTACTATGGAAGAAATTATTGTCCCAAGTGTGAGATTTGAGCTTGATTTCGATTGTGAGTGTGTCTGTATTATTAATTATCGCTTGAACTTGCTTTGTTTGTGTTTTGAGACTGTTAGTGTGCACAAGTTTAGGAAATGATTGTAGGCTATTTTTGTTTTGCCTATATTCCATACATTGTCTTATTTGAACATTTATCCCTAGTTAGCCCTTTTGAGCCTATGTGTTTTTCTTTCTTTGTCTATGAGAGTGGGTTTGGGATTGTTTGAAAAGATAAGACACTATTAGAAGGGTGAAAACAATAGAGAAGGTTGTGTTCTAGAAAAAGAAAAGAAAAAAATATGTTTATGTGTTTGTTATCCTTATTAGCTCAAAGTCATCAAATAAACTTATAAGAGCTTAAAAGGATGTGAGAAAATAGAAGAGAAGAAGAAAGGCATGTTCTCCAGATTAGCTCTTCTGGTCAGTATCTCAATGTTGTTCAATCCTGCTACTGGTGAGGATTCCACAAGACTTTGATTGTGCAGGACAGAGTCAAAATCTTTCTCCTCGCTCTAGACACACTGGTGCGATAACTCTCCCTCTCTCTCCTAGGTTTCAGTGATTTTCAACTGATATGATTTGAGAGAGAGTGACCTCTATTTAAAAAACTAGGGTTGAAACCCTAGTGGACTACTGGGCTCCTTTCAGCATATTATTTGTGCCAGACATGAGACCTAATGCAAATAATAAAGTGGGCCTGAATTAATTATTTCCCATGTCCACAACCCTGGACACAATTATTTAATTAATATTAATTCTTTTCACCACAGAATTAATGTTGACCTATCCCTTTATTACCACGTTATAAGAACGGGCTGCACATACTTCAGAATCTCTATATTTGAGGTTACTAGACATTCATTAATTAATTGGAGTTTTAGATAAGCTTCCCACAATTAATTAATTTCTTATTTTCCTTAGCAGTACCACTCAAGCCTTATAACTCGTGCTTGAACTTAATCAACCTGCAATACTTTAGCACGATGAACATTTTTTAGTTCCTCTGGGAATATCCCCATCATATTACTCGGATATGGTGACCTAACTCAAGTTTGAGATCGTCCTACATGAACTGTTGTTACCCAAGATGCGGGTATACAAGTAGGTTACTCAGGCTCTCCACTATGGCATGTCAAAGCAATAGTAAGCCCATGCAATCTTCTAAACCTTTGTTAGGGTTTGGACTCAATCAAGAGACGAGATCTTGTATTCTTTGATGTCAAACAGAAAAATACATCTCACTATGGTCCAATCAATTCGCGATCACACGTACCAGGATATCAAGTGATCAAGACAAATCACTTTTTTTTACTATGTTGCAGCCTATACGAACAGACTTATCCTCAAAGCTGTCTCGGTTGAGATCACTATATTTATATCTCACTAGGTTAAGTGATTATACAGTCTTCTATGATATACAACACTCCGCATAATCGTCCCTATCGGTGAGATAAGAGGATACCATTTTTACTCGCCAGTAAGTTTTTTTAACAGATAGAAAATAAAGCTAAATGTTTTTCTCATTATAATAAATGTTTCTGTATACAAAACCCAATAGCCTGGAATTGGTTCAATTTGCTGGAGTGGATTTGTCTTGGTCTTCGGGCCATGCCTAGTATCCTTTCGGGTTGTTGGGCCATATTTTTCTTGCGGGTTGTGTTGGTCTCACTCGATTTGGGCCAAGTGGGCCCCACCTCAACAACAGTCCCTTTGGCTTCAAGGCGTATCTTTATAACGGTCGGAGCAAAACACCATTTTCATTTTTAGGTTAAAGTACAAAGTCTCAGGGTGTCCTGGGGGTATTCCCAAGGCTCCTAGATGCATTCCTGGAGGTTTGCTTATCCATGTGGATGTTTGAGCATATTTGTACGGTCGCCCCCAGGGTGGATTTGCGTACATTGATTTTGGGTGGTTCTGGAAAACCATCCCGACGGCCTATGCGTGGTTCCAAAATTCATGAGGTTTGTAGGGCTATCTCGTTAAATGTCCTCTTGCATGAAAGTGGTTCTCTCAAGTGTGCACTTTGATATCACTTCAGAGAGTGGCGTGGGGAAGCCTTTAGCGATCTCGACGCGTCTAAGAATTTTTCAGAGAGCTTCAAGGGATCTCGCTTGTTTTATTATGTTGGTTGGAGTCGGACAGACACCACTTGCACCTTATGCTAGGATTTTGCTTTGATGCGAGGAATTCCTCCCATCTGGTTGTGGATGTAGAGCGAGTGACGATGTTGAGTTTGCGCCCCTGGGGGGTTGGTGATTGGTCCTTGATGTAGTTGTTGGTGGACCGTCGCACTGTCGTGGGGTCGATTTTCGACCCCATTTTAGTTTTTGAATGTAGATCATAGGATCGTGGTCGGCTGGGACGTGGTTGAGTGGCATGCTTCCACGTTCTGATGGTAGTTGCATAAATATATGCCGATTCTTGGGCAGTTACGGAAGTTGAAGGGTCATTAAGTTATTAACGTCAAATCCATGTCATTTCGATACTTTTCCCTTTTCTACTCTAATTTTCGGTGCCTCTCCAACTTCTTCTTGATTTTCACTTTGCTCACCGCTCTTGCAGCTACCCTCTTCTAAAATTTGGCCATTATTTTCACTGTCGTTTATTGCTATTTTGCTTTTTTGACACAGTTGTAGGGATTCTGGGCTATGGTAAGCTTCTATTTCTTCCTTATGATTTTGTGAGTATGGTGCTATATGGCTTCTGTATGGGCTTGCATGCTTCCATTGTTATAATTTTATATGTATTTGGTGGTTTTTCCTGCGTGTTTCTGTTGATTTATTTTTTGATGGTTTTTTGCCTTTTTTGTTGACGTTGCGACCCATCCCTTTATTTTTGTGACGTTCTAGATGTGCTTGTGTATTTCACTTCCGTGGGAGACGTGTAGTTTGTGATTTTAATTTGCTTGTTGTTAGCGTTCCAATTGGGGTCTCCTTTAGTGGGTTACTACATTCTTCGAGGTTCGTATTGCGCTGCGGTGTTAGGGTTCTTATTCTCTTCTGGGCTGGTACTTATTTAGAGGCCTTTCGAGTTTTGCTCCGTTCACCAATACATCCGTCCTTTCAATTTCTTTGACTCTTCGTGGGTTTTGAGCTCTCTTTTGTGCATTTCCAATTTAGTATTCTTGCTCCTTTTTCCAGCTATTATAGGTGATAAAATGGTGTCGGAATTCGGCGGTTCCAAGATGCAGGTGGACATCAATATGCTTTATTCATGGGGCATTGCTCCTGCAGGGTCAATTGGTGTGCCAGGCTCGGAGGGATTTGTGGGAAACAATCCCTAGAGATCAAGGCCTCAGCCTTGGGGTCGAGCTTGAATTCTTTTTGCCAAATCAAGGTTGACGAGGATGCTGGGCAAGATGAGATTAACCCTCGGGACCCTGTTCATGTTGTAGCTCCGTTGGTCGATGCAGAGTAGGCCAACAAGTTGTTGGGTCAAGTCGCTAGCGGGAAAATCTCCATTTCTATCCCCTTGGTAGGGGATTAGTGTTGTTAACCCATAGATGGAGTGGTGGCTTTTTACTTGGCCGCCATCAAGAACGGGATCAGTCTTTTGATCCATCGTTTCTTCAGTGTGGTTTTGTGGTCGTATGGTATAGCTCCATTTTAACTGTCCCCGGTCGGGTGGTGCCACTTGTTGCGTACGGTCCTTCTGTGTTTATAAGCTAGGCTTGGTCTACCGACCCTTCGGGAATGGTACAATATCTATCGACCGGGTCTTTATCATGTAGGTTACTACTACTTTACTAATCGGAATGGTCTACACCTGATCTTGGTTCTTAGTTGTCCGGAGACGATGCCCAATTAGAAGAGTTAGTGGATTTTACTGAAAATGGATCAGAAGAGGCTGGAGTCTTTGAGTTTAGGGGACCTCTGGAAGTTACTCTGTTTATGGATTATAAAGGTCGGGATTGTGGACTGACCCCGTATTTCATTCTTTGCATGTTTTGTTTGGTGTTGGGACAACTAATATCTCACTTACTGACTTATTTTTTTCTTATGAAGGGTACAAGCAAACCGTCCTTACAACCGAGGAGTCAAGCCACGTTGCCATTGTTTTCGAGCGCAAGAAGCGGGATTTCAAGGTTTTTCATAAGGGTAGAGTACTAGCACAACACATTAGATCAACGATCGTGGGAAGAAGAAACCCTTCCCATGTGAGATGTCGGGTGTTACTCGAGCTTCACTCCTGGCTGCTATGTTGGCAAAAAGCGTGGAAGGGAAGATGTGGAGGGGTCTGTTCCGACCCCAACTTAAGGTGCAGATGCCACAACCTCCAAGAAGGCGAGGACCTCCGAGTCCCTGCGTTGGATGACTGGGTCCCCGCATTATGAGGGGTTTGAGAGGGAGTCCACCAAGGCTCTTCCATCTTCTCCGCAACCGCTGCTAAAGAAGAAGGAGCAGGTGTGCAAAGGGAGAAAGGTAGACTCCGTCCTGGCCGGGGTCGTAGATGCTTCCGTTTGTTCTCAAGCTATGTTTGACATTGGGGCAGCTCCTGTGGGCCCTTTTGCTCTGGCAACTATGACCATCCAAGCAACTGCCCCTCTAACGACAACTCCCCCAAAAAATGCATCCTCCAGCAAGCCACTCAGTGCCTCCCATTGATGGTGTGATTTTTGACGATCATTTCTTCAATTCATTCGCCCGAGAGAGCTTTGAGATGGGTCGGGTACTTGTAAAGGTAAACAAGTTGCTTTTGATTTTTCCCACATTTCGTTTTTGTTTCAGTTTTCGAAACCTGTTCTTGCGTTCGTGCAGGCCACCAATCGGTTTCTTAACTTCTAAGAGGAATTCACATCTTCTATGGACAAGATGTCAATTAGGGCCGTTCAGATGAGAAAGTAGCTAACTTACGAGAAGGAGAGGAGGGCCGAACTGAACCTGATTGTTTCTTCCCTTACATCCGACATGGAGAGTGCATGTCAAGAGGCCACTTTCTATTGCCAGAACTATGATAAGCTGAAGAGGGATTGGTCGGACTTGGTAAGAAAGGTCTCGGGTTATGATGTCAAGATCCAGAGGGTTTTGGGTAGCTTGGAGGACTAGATTCTAGAGAACAAAGTCAAAGCTACCCATTCCAAGGATAAATTCATCTGATGCCAGGAGGCTAGGTTAGCGGAGGCCAAGATTGCTGAACTCGAGGTCGGAGTCGGCGTTGACATGGAGGCTCTTATTGGTTCTGATGCTTTCAGCTTTACTTTTTAGACCTTTGAGGAGATGATGCTTGATGCTGTTAGGGTGAAGGCTGTGCCTGTCCTCATGGTTCGACATGGAGGTGATAAATAGACTCGATACTCTGTCAAGGTTAGGTGGATTAGAGGTGCCTCCTGAGCCCAAGTTGAATGTTGGTGAACAGGCCAGACCGAGGGGGTAAAAAATGACGGGGCCAGTGGACATGGAGGACGACCCTAAGACAGACAAGGTTGAGGTCGACTCCGGGGTCAATGTGGCTGACGTCCTAGGCCCTATTCCTCAGTTATCTAACCATTATGGGGGGTCTGCATTTGGGGCCACAATGTTGTAGTTCCTAAAGTTGATGCTGAGGCTCTTGCAGCCAGAATTGTTAAACAGACCCATAACTTTGCCGATGCCTCCCTGACCGGTGCCAATGATCCTGTCTCTGATGTTGCTTAGTTATTTATGCCACCCCTTACCTTTAAAAATATTTGGTTGATTAAGTGTTGAATATCGTTAGGAGATTTGTTAGAATTTCCATACTTATTATGTTTTGGTGTATTAAAGCCTTTGTCTTAATCTAACCAGTTTAGGTTGTCTCTAGATTACCTTTAGTTTTGTTTTCAAATGTAAAATCATGTAAGGTCTTCCTATCGAGTTGTATGGTGGAAATGATTTGACGAAAAGACTGATGAATTAGTCTATGATGTGCAAAAGGACTAATGAGGCTGGAAAGTCAGTATGGGACTGATCATTTTGATACCCGACAGTCTCAAACTTAGCCCTCTAAGGATTAATGTTTAGACTTGTGACGTCAGCCAACATAGACTTGCCAGCATGATGATATTAGCATGGAATCTTAGTTCTAATGCCCGCACGTAGAAACAAGAAGAATTGTCTCATGAATGGTACTGACAAAGATCAGACTATAAGGATTGGAGATTCCTTAATGTCTACAAGCCTAGGACTTCAGTCTAGATTCCTTGGACTTATCAATTTGGATTCCTTTATCAAATGTTGTCGTTCTGACAAAAGGTGAACAATCACTATCGAAGTCAGAAAAAGCGGGAAAATGAACATAACTTTCTAGAAAAGGTTACCTACCTGCGCAGAGGACAAAAATATTGGATTGGTGGAACATCTAATGTGTCTAACGACTCTAAAGATTTGAATATCACTCATTTTCCAATAAATAGTTAAGGATTCTCGGGGATTCATACATTGAAAGATGTTATTAACGAACAAGCTAGAACTCTTCTAAAATCTCTACTCAACCGTTCGATGCTTTCATAGCTTTTCTGCGTGTCACTACTGTGAACACGAGACTCAAAAGTCTTTGTTCTTGAGTTATTCTTGGTGTTATTTCTCTAAAAAAAATACAACGATCAATTACGCTCTATACTTTGACTCTTACGGGCATTCTATGCCACCAAGTTGACAGTTCCAAGATGAACTATAAAGTCTTCATTCCAGCGATGGGGAGGCTCTGTGGTGTGCCCACACTTCGACGAGTTTGTTCACTCGTATAACTATAGGTTAAATTGTAAGAAATAGTGACAATTAAATTTATAATCTGAATGTCAAACCCACAGAGAACGTATGAAAATTTTTATTTCATGTACTAACTATGGTTTTCAAATATTGCTTGTTTGAGTACTTGAAAATAAAGTTTGGTTTTATATAAATTTGAAGATAACAAAACATGAATTTAAAGGTTTTAAAACAATAATTAAAGAGTACAGATTCTAGGGCAAATAATCAATCTATCAACATGTAAAATTAATCAACACAGATTCAGATGGATTCAATTTCTTGTTTGGCAATTTAAAACCTAAATTACTAACACATGTCTGTCTCCTCTCGGTCTCAAGAACATATGCTAATCAATCCCAATAGTTATAAGATTTAATCCTACAACTAATTCTTCCTTTGGAAATAGAAACCAATTGCATTTAATTTCCTCTTCCTATTATCAATTTTCACCTTTGAGTCCTTCAATTGACAACTACAAATCAAGATCCAATTTCAACTCTCGATCCTCCATTAAATCTAGATCTGATTGAATTAAATAAGGAAATTAATCCATGCTATCGAGTTGATTCATTTAAACATGCATCAAGATGTTAATCGAAGCCTAGAACCTACTTGGGTTTCAATCCACAAAACATGGATAGAACAAAAGAAAAACATACTAATAAAAATTATAAAATAACTAAAAATAGTTAAACAGGAACCTTGAAGTATCAAAAACACCAATGCTCAATTAAATTTTTAAGTCTAAAGTATGATAAAAGAGAGGAGATATTGTGATTCAATTAGGTATTGGACCAAAATATTGAAAACATCCAAACTGAGCAAAACTTCCTTCTTGAGCCTCCGTGTCGAACGACACATGGCGTGTCGATCGACATGTCCTTCATGTCGGTCTTCCCCTTCTACTCCAACTTTGATCGTTGCGAAAAATTTGTGTCGATCGACATGGGTCTCCATGTCGAGCCTTTCTTCTTTCCTCCCTTCAATTGACACCAATCTCCACATCGATCGTCCCTTGTTCGGGGTGCAGTGGTTAAAGCACTCTACCTATGATCAAAAGGTCATGGGTTCGAGCTTCCATGGGGACATGTAGGGTGTGTGTGTTTAAATTAATGTTAAAAATATTTTTAAAAAAAAAAAAAAAAAAAAAATCTCCACATCGATCGACATGCACTATATTGGTCTTGTAAGAATTGTATATATAAAATCATTATGATTGGTATATTGGGAAACGTTATGTTTGATACACTGGTAATCATTAATGACTTCCAATAAACAACTCCTGTTTGAATTAACAATCATACGATGCGAACTAACACATCCAGTTATCTCGTCGATAGGGAGATCATATGGTGTGAGAAGATCATATAGATCATTCGACCTAGCAAGATATAAACAGTTATCACAGTTGAGACAATTTCTAGTTTGACTGTCGGTTTAGGATGGTGTACACAAGTCCAAAAGTGGTTTATCCTGATTGCATTGTGTGACCGGTACATCTAATTGTATTGATGTGATCAACAATGAGATGAACCATTCTACTTGACATATGAATGAGTAAAGATCTCGGTAACTCGGTCTGATCTAATGTTTATTTAAAGCTGAGGGGCACACATGGGTTGACAGTCACTTTGACTTTCTATGGTGGAGAGTCTTACATGTACTCATATATCTGCATCTTGGGTGATGACAGTTTGTGTGGGGTTTCCTTAGGCTAGATTTAGATAACAATATCTGATTCAGGATGGTGATATTCCCTGGGAAGCTCACGAGGTTCGTTATGCTAAGTCCTGCAGGTTGAATAATTGATTCAAGCATAAGTGATATGGGTTAGTTGTACTAGTCAGGAATAATAAGAGATTAATTAATTGTTGCTAATTCTCATATACTTAATTAATTAATGAATGTCTGAAACCTTTAATATGGGATTGACCAAGTAAATGCAACCTGTTCATAATAACATGGTAATAAAGGGGTAGGTTAGCATTAATTCTCTTGAGGCATCACTTAATGTTTATTGATTAATTATGTTCTTGGTTGAACATGGAATTAATTAATACGGGACCCATTTAATTATTTGCATTTGATCCATGGTGTGACCAAATAATGCTCAGAACCCATTAGGGTTTATTAAACCCTAATAGCTCATTCTCCAGATCCTATAAATAGACCAGTTATCTCACATCCAATATAAGTTTACAGTCTCACAAAACTGAAACCCTAGAGAGAGATAGATAGTGGGCGGCTGACTGCAGTAGGGTGGGAAAGGAGAAATCGAGTTCCTTTAGTGAAATCTCAATTTGGTAGCGTGTCCTCACTAGATTTCTGGATCGAGCAAGGAATCAGATGAGAAAGAGAGCAAGAATAGTGACGAAGGTGTTACAACTTTCACTGGCGATTGCATGGACGCGCACAGGTGGTGCATGGTGGCCGCCGGCAGGCGATGCCGTTGCCACATAGGAGGCACTGATCACTGTAATTTCTACAGATTAATTATAGAAATAGTGGCAAATAAATTTATAAACCCTAAAGTTATCGATCCAGGGGAATGAAGCAACGAAAAACCTTAAGTACTAAATCATAAGTTCTCAAAATACTGGTCAGGAAAATCAATTGAAAAGTTTTGGTTGTTTTGAAAATCACAATACTTGCTAATGAAAATTAAACAGGAAATTAATTCCTCTTCGTAGTGAAACATCAGAAAAGTATTACGAACTTCTTTGTTGGACAATTCGTAAAGTAGTTTAATTAATTACCTATCTCCGCTCGGTCTCAAGATAAATTAACTAACTCCAAAGATCTACAGATTTATTCCTACAATCAATCTCCTTCAGTTACGACAAGAAATCAGATTATATTGTGAAAATCTCTTTCCATTGAAAACTATCACAGTTACGTCTCAAGTAATCAACTAGATAATCCTAAGATGTGATCAGCAAATCAAGATTATGAATAAGCACAGATTTCACAAAATACGAAGGGAAAGGGAAAATAATTCAATCAATCAAAACATGTATACATTGACAATTCGAAACCCTAGAATCTGAGGAAGAGATTAGTTACACATATTCATAGTAATATTCATCATAGATATATAAAACCTGAATTGCATAAAAACTTGAGTCTGAATGTCTTCCCACAAAAATATGTCTTCAAACATAAACCTAAAAACTCTTGGAATCTCTAAAATCTGAAATCTGGAATGAGGAATGATTGGGGATTAATGGGGGGTTCTGAAAAATCGAATTTACAAAGGTATTTATAGTGGTGGATGTGTATCCTATCAAATCTGGGGCTAAAGATATGAAAAATCTAGAATTCAGCCAATTTCCCGCGCCAGCAGGTCCACGTCGATCGTTGCTGATTGGCGTCTGTCGACGCAGCTTCTCGCCCCTTCTGCGCGGTCTCACGGTTTTGGCCATAACTTCCTCTCCCGGACTCCGATTGACCCGATTCCAGTTGCGTTGGAGAGCTAACTCAAAGCATCATCCATTGTCATGCACCAATAGCCCGAATTCCTCTTTTGTAAGAACTCTTCACTGCTACTCATACACGTCACTGCTTTCGGAACGGTTTTCTCATGGGTTTAGTCCTAAAAACCTGCATAAACATCAAAATACACCTAAAACCACCTAATATTGATTCATGCATAAAATATATATATAAACTCAATAAAACTACATAAAATAGTAGGAAAATAATATAGATAAGTGAGTGAAATAACGAGCTTATCGCTCCCGTTTGTTCTCTTTTTCATGTGTTATTCCCTCGGGTACATCCAGCTCCTTCACCAAATCCATAAGCTCATCGTTCGCCTTACCAAATCTGAAGACAAACACAAATAGTGTAGTAAGCGGTTCTCCGGAGAGTCCGAATCAGTTTTAAGGGAAGGAAAGGGAGAGAAAATCACCGGATTTGAACAATTGATCATGTGGCACTCTTCCTCGTAGCTCCCTTCATATCGCTTCAGCACTGCTTTGTAGATGGGGAAGGTGACCGACTCATCATTAACTCGGAATGTCAGTTTGCCGTCTCGAATGTCAATCAATGCTCCAGCAGTCTTCAAGAAAGATCTCCCCAAGATAAGCGGGATGTTGTGGTCTTCTTCCATGTCAAGCACCACGAAATCTGCTGGAATGATGAAGTCTTTCACCTTCACAAGTACGTCTTCAACGATGCCTCTTGAGTAGGATACCGATCTGTCAGCCATCTGCAATGATATGGTCATTGGTTTGATGCTCCCGATCTCTAGTTGCTTGAAGATTGACAGCGGCATTAAGTTGATGGATGCGTCGGAATCGCAAAGGACCTTCCCAAAGGTCTCTCCTCCAATGACATAGGGGATCGTGAAGGATCCCAGGTCTTCTCTCTTAAGCGGCATCTTCTTCTGAATAATTGCGCTGCATTCCTCGAACAAGATGACCCTCTCGTGCTCCACGAAGGGTCTTTTCTGTGAGACCATATCCTTCAAAAACTTCAAATACCCCGGTATCTCTCGTAGTGCCTCAATCAGCGGGATGTTGATGTTTACTTTCTTCATGTTCTCAAGAAAGCGTGCATACCTCTCGTTCATCTTTGTCTTGGCAAACCGCTGCGGATATGGCAAGGGAGGCTTATACATAGGTGGCTGGACAAGAGTGGGCGTCGATCGACGTGAGGTCTCGTCGATCGACGTAGCCTTTGGATTAGCGTCGATCGATGGCAATTCTCCGTCGATCGACGGGGCTGCATCAGCGACAGCTTCTTTGGCCTGCTCGACATCTTCGTCCTCCTTTGAATCAGTCCTTGCTTGCTTTGGCCCTTCATAGGATTTTCCCCCTCTCAGAGTGATGGCATTCACTTGGTTCCTCTGATTCTGATTCTTGGGGTTCATCTGAGTGTTGCTCGGAAGTTGCCCCGGCTTGTGCTGGGCTCCGAGGGCATCGGCTATCTGGCTGACCTGGGTTTCTATGATTTGTACATGCTTCTGCACCTGGTCCACTTTAGTATTCACGCCTCCAATTTCTTGCTTTAGCTTGGCTACCGTATCGGTGGTGCCTTTCATGAATTTAGCCAAAATCTCCTCGAGATTTGGCTTCTTCTTCTCCACCACTTCTCCATCTTGCACTGCAAACCCAGGTGGTGGTTGCTCAGTGGCTTGGGGGTTCGCGTAGGAAAATCGAGGATGGTTCCTCGCGTGATTAAAAGTGTAGGGCTGGTTGTGCTGCTGATTATACTGTTGATATCCTCCACGCTAGTTGTTTTAGTAACCACCCATTTGCATGAAATTTACAGCGGCACAATCCCCCTCAGACGGAGCTTGCACTGGCTCTACTACAGCAACTGTTTTCTCTTGCTTCAGTGCAGCGAAGTTTTCCCTTAGCTTTTTCAGCTCGGTTGCCAAATCAGGTTGTTCGGCAACTTTCTCCACCACTTTCTCGACCGCCATCACAGGCCGAGTTCGACTTGAGGACCACCGTTGAGTGTTGTTGGCCATCTTTTGGAAGAATTCCATAGCCTTCTTTCCGCTTTTCGTCATGATGGTGTCTCCCAGTGTGGTGTCCACCAACTTGACGGTCTTCTCATTAAGTCCCTCGTAGAATGCTTCTGCCTGTTCTTCTGGCGGAAAACCATGTCCGGGGCATGATCTCAGCAGCTCTTTGAATCTATCCCACGTCTCACTGAAGCTTTCATCCGGTCTTTGAGCGAACCTGATGATTTCTTTCCTTCTCTGCCTTATGACATTCGGAGGGAAGAAGTTCTCTAGAAACTATTCCTCAATTCAGTCCATGTGCTAATACTTTCCTTGTCCAGTGCAGTGAACCATGATTGTGCCTTATCCCTCAGAGAGAATGCGAACAGACGCATTCGGATGGCACTCTTGCT
Organism: Plectranthus barbatus; assembly: GCA_026898455.1. NCBI lineage: Eukaryota > Viridiplantae > Streptophyta > Magnoliopsida > Lamiales > Lamiaceae > Plectranthus > Plectranthus barbatus. The sequence goes on from JAPKLW010000460.1 coordinate 82,674, forward strand.
GACTCCTCCGATCTTGATAGTGTTGCAGAGCATAAGGAACTTATCCAGATGTGCATAAGGATCCTCAGTAGCCCTTCCTCCGAATTGATTTTGTTGCACCATCTGTACCAATCCGGTCTTCAGCTCAAAATTGTTGGCATTGATGCCAATGCTGAAGTCTGTCTCCCTGAACCGAGGTTTATACCGGTTCTGCATGGCTTCCTCTTCTTCCTCATCATCAGATTCCTCTGGAGGATCCTGGTTGTCATCCTCTTCAATGTCGGGATTGTCATCAAACAGTGGGTTATGGCGAAGATCCCTTCGATTCGGATTGTTCCTCTCGAGGTCTCTTTCCAGATTGTATTGTTGTATTTGCGCCCTCATAGCTTGGACTTCTTGGAGAAGCATAGCCTGCTCCTCTGCAATTAGCACTGGTGGAGGCGGTGGTACGTTAGCTTACATCGTGTGATTACTTGAGCTTTCCTGAGCACGCTTATTCCTTCGGATCTTTCTGCAAGTGGCTTCAATGTCCGGGTAGTAATAAAGCGGGTCCATTCCTCTAGCTCTTGTACTCGTGCACTACCTGTACAGCAAAGGAGGTAGTGAGGTAAAACTGAAAATAAAACGAAACGAACTGAAATAAACAACTGAAATTCTGAAAAAGGAAAACGGCGTCGATCGACGAGATGTGGCGTCGATCGACGAAAGGAGAACAACTTCGTCGATCGATGTGGGTGTCACGTCGATCGACGTGAATGACGAAAATACGGAAATTCAGAGAAAAGCACAAAAATTACAGCCTAAATTAGTATTTCAATCACGGATTTAATAGTAAGATTATTTCTATTCACTCCCCGGCAACGGCGCTAATTTGATCACTGTAATTTCTACAGATTAATTATAGAAATAGTGGCAAATAAATTTATAAACCCTAAAGTTATCGATCCAGGGGAATGAAGCAACGAAAAATCTTCAGTACTAAATCATAAGTTCTCAAAATACTGGTCAAGAAAATCAATTGAAAAGTTTTGGTTGTTTTGAAAATCGCAATACTTGCTAATGAAAATTAAACAGGAAATTAAAAAGCTTTTGGATTCAAATAAGAGAAACACAGATTCCAGGGATATCTACCTATCAAGTATGACATGTATGAATGAATCGATTAATTCCCAATTTTAATTCCTCTTCGTAGTGAAACATCAGAAAAGTATTACGAACTTCTTTGTTGGACAATTCGTAAAGTAGTTTAATTAATTACCTATTTCCGCTCGGTCTCAAGATAAATTAACTAACTCCAAAGATCTACAGATTTATTCCTACAATCAATCTCCTTCAGTTACGACAAGAAATCAGATTATATTCTGAAAATCTCTTTCCATTGAAAACTATCACAGTTACGTCTCAAGTAATCAACTAGATAATCCTAAGATGTGATCAGCAAATCAAGATTATGAATAAGCACAGATTTCACAAACTACGAAGGGAAAGGGAAAATAATTCAATCAATCAAAACATGTATACATTGATAATTCAAAACCCTAGAATCTGAGGAAGAGATTAGTTACACATATTCATAGTAATATTCATCATAGATAGATAAAACCTGAATTGCATAAAAACTTGAGTCTGAATGTCTTCCCACAAAAATATGTCTTCAAACATAAACCTAAAAACTCTTGGAATCTCTAAAATCTGAAATCTGGAATGAGGAATTATTGGGGATTAATGGGGGGTTCTGAAAAATCGAATTTACAAAGGTATTTATAGTGGTGGATGTGTATCCTATCAAATCTAGGGCTAAAGATATGAAAAATCTCGAATTCAGCCAATTTCCCGCGCCAGCAGGTCCACGTCGATCGTTGCTGATTGGCGTCTGTCGACGCAGCTTCTCGCCCCTTCTGCGCGGTTTCACGATTTTGGCCATAACTTCCTCTCCCGGACTCCGATTGACCCGATTCCAGTTGCGTTGGAGAGCTAACTCAAAGCATCATCCATTTTCATGCGCCAATAGCCCGAATTCCTCTTGTGGAAGAACTCTTCACTGCTACTCTTACACGTCACTGCTTTCAGAACGGTTTTCTCGTGGGTTTAGGCCTAAAAACCTGCATAAACATCAAAATACACCTAAAACCACCTAATACTGATTCATGCATAAAATATATATATAAACTCAATAAAACAACATAAAATAGTAGGAAAATAATATAGATAAGTGAGTGAAATAACGAGCTTATCAAATCCCCCAAACTTAAACGTTTGATTGTCCTCAATCAATAGGCAAGAAAGAAATCAAAAGATCATGTGGTTAAAGTGCAATGTCTCACAAGATTTATCACAGTCAAGAACCAAGAATCCACTATCCACAAACAATTTGAAAGAGACAGAAAATTCATCAACCGTGGAAGAACTCACAGGAAGTGTATCGCTCAACTCTCAAGTGTTTAAGGTAAAGATGAAAGCACTTAAAAACATGTATGAAGAAATTTCTACCATAGGCTTGCAAATTTTCTAATATCTCCACTGCTAGAATGTGCACACAAGTCTAGAATCAAAAAGGACTTTCGAAAGGTTGTAACGTAGGCTTTTTCTGATAAGGTAGGGAAATATGGCCAAGTGACTAAATCAATTGAGTTCATGACTCTCAACATATCCAACCACTATCTATTATCATCCACCTCATCTCCTCATATACATCAACAAACTCCATTTTATTTTTTCTTTTTTTTTTCTAGCTCATTTTGAATCTCTTAAGCTCTTTTTCGATAATTTTGTATTCTTTTCTTTTCAGAGAGCTTATGAGAATTCTAATTATTTCTTTGAGCTTCTTTTTCACACATCTTTTCACCACTAATTTATCATATCTTATCACGAATTCACCAATCAACCCCATACATACCACAACTCAAGACACGAGTGAGACAATACTTTTCTTTATCTCATAGACAAGGAAAGAAAAACTGTACAGGCTCAAAATGGCTAACTAGGGAAAATTTTATTGTGAAGGGACAGTGTTTAGGATATTGGGTTAACAAAGATGGCCTAATATCATTTCCTAAACTTGTGCACACTATGCAGTCTCAACACAGAAAATAGGCAAGTTCTAGAGAAATCAAAACACACATGTGAATCTCACATCAAACGAAATAAAGGCTCAAATTCTCACACAAGGATTCAAAAATTTTCTTCCACAGTCAATTTCAAATCAGCTCAATCATCATGCAAGTATAAGTGTCAAATCAGTCCTATCATGCGGTATTCTACATTCATAGGCATCTAACCGCAATCTCAATCAATTCAATACTCAACCCTCAATCAATTCTAATCTCACAATCTCGTTCAGGATATCTCAAAACTCAAAAAAATTCCCCACAAAATAGCATAAAATAGAAAGGTACGAAAAATTAAAGACAGAAAGCAGAATCAATAAAAGATAGGACGTTCCATCTCTTGTGCACATCCCCCCAAACTTATTTCCAACTCGAAGAGTGGAATAAGTTTGAAAATCAGACAAAAGAGGGAACGATACCTGGTAGTTGATCTCAGACATCAATTTTTTTAACCCCCGGAGTCTTCAATCACCATCAGGGAGGTCGGGTCCAGGCAGATCCTTTCGCGACCTCCTTTCCATCTTTGTTCTTGATAACTTGCATCCCCCATTTCTTGGTGTCTTTTTCCAGAAGGACCTTGTGTGTGCAAAATGAGGGGCTGATCCCCTTGATGTCTCTAAATGTCCCCCCAATGGCGGACTTGTACTTCCGTAGAACTCGTAGTAATTTTTCCAACTTCCCATACCTAAGGTGTGCCGGAAGCATCTCGAGTTCCAGAACCAGCGGATCAGAGTTAGATTGCAGCTTTCCCCAATTTGCGTCGGTTGACATGGGTGAAACTGCCGCAATCCCTTTTCTACGTCGCGCTGCTTCTGCCGATGAACTCTCCGTGTCTGACTTCCTTCGTACGTCGATCGATGAGACTGTTGCATCGATCGATGTGGCTCCTAAGGCTGCATCGATCCACGCACACCGTGCGTCGATCGACGTGGAGGCAGTTCCACGTTTTCCCTCCTTTTTCTGGCTGCGTCTGCTTGGAAATCGCTCTCGTTTGTTCTCTTTTTCATGTGTTATTCCCTCAAGTACATCCAGCTCCTTCACCAAATCCATAAGCTCATCCTTCGCCTTATCCAAATCTGAAGACAAACACAAATAGTGTAGTAAGCGATTCTCCAGAGAGTCCGAATCAGTTTTAAGAGAAGGAAAGGGAGAGGAAATCACCGGATTTGAACAATTGATCATGTGGCACTCTTCCTGGTAGCTCCCTTCATAACGCTTCTGCACTGCTTTGTAGATGGGGAAGGTGACCGACTCGTCATTAACTCGGAACGTCAGTTTGCCGTCTCGAATGTCAATCAATGCTCCAGCAGTCTTCAAGAAAGATCTCCCCAAGATAAGCGGGATGTTGTGGTCTTCTTCCATGTCAAGCACCACGAAATTTGCTGGAATGATGAAGTCTTTCACCTTCACAAGTACGTCTTCAATGATGCCTCTTGGGTAGGATACCGATCTGTCAGCCATCTGCAATGATATGGTCGTTGGTTTGATGCTCCCAATCTCTAGTCGCTTGAAGATTGACAGCAGCATTAAGTTGATGGATGCGCCGGAATCGCAAAGGACCTTCCCAAAGGTCTCTCCTCCAATGACACAGGGGATCGTGAAGGATCACGAGTCTTCTCTCTTAAGCGGCATCTTCTTCTGAATAATCGCGCTGCATTCCTCGAACAAGTTGACCCTCTCGTGCTCCACGAAGGGTCTTTTCTGTGAGACCATATCCTTCAAAAACTTCAAATACCCCGGTATCTCTCGTAGTGCCTCAATCAGCGGGATGTTGATGTTTGCTTTCTTCATGTTCTCAAGAAAGCGTGAATACCTCTCGTTCATCTTTGTCTTGGCAAACCGCTGCGGATATGGCAAGGGAGGCTTATACATAGGTGGCTGGATAGGAGTGGGCGTCGATCGACGTGAGCTCTCGTCGATCGACGTAGCCTTCGGATTGGCGTCGATCGACGGCAATCCTCCGTCGATCGACGGGGCTGCGTCAGCGACAGCTTCTTTGGCCTGCTCGACATCTTCGTCCTCCTTTGAATCAGTCCTTTCTTGCTTTGGCCCTTCATGGGATTTTCCCCCTCTCAGAGTGATGGCATTCACTTGGTTCCTCTGATTCTAATTCTTGGGGTTCATCTGAGTGTTGCTCGAAAGTTGCCCCGGCTAGTGCTGGGCTCCGAGGGCATCGGCTATCTTGCTGACCTGGGTTTCTATGATTTGTACATGCTTCTGCACCTGGTCCACTTTAGTATTCATGCCTGCAATTTCTTGCTTTAGCTTGGCTACCGTATCGGTGGAGCCTTCCATGAATTTAGCCAAAATCTCCTCGAGATTTGGCTTATTCTTCTCCACCACTTCTCCATCTTGCACTGCAAACCCAGGTGGTGGTTGCTCAGCGGCTTGGGGGTTCGCGTAGGAAAATCGAGGATGGTTCCTCGCGTGAT
>JAPKLW010000460.1:93191-105366 GCA_026898455.1 Plectranthus barbatus
CTACCTGTACAGCAAAGGAGGTAGTGAGGTAAAACTGAAAATAAAACAAAACGAACTGAAATAAACAACTGAAATTCTGAAAAAGGAAAACAGCGTCGATCGACGAGATGTGGCGTCGATCGACAAAAGGAGAACAACTTCGTCGATCGACGTGGGTGTCACGTCGATCGACGTGATTGACGAAAATACGGAAATTCAGAGAAAAGCACAAAAATTACAGCCTAAATCAGAAGAGCGTCGCATTGCTGCTGAGGAGCGCTTGAAGAGGGAACAAGATATGGCGGCTCTTACAGAGATCTTGAGGAACTTAGCAAATCGCAATCAATCACCTGGATCCTCATCTCAGCCATAGGTCTTGTACTCTTCATTTTTGTGTAAGTAATTTTGTATCAGTTAGACTAGTCAGTTTTTAATCCTGTACTTGTAATTGTAACATCATTAATGGATTGATTACTGACGGGTTGACGACAATTTCTCATTGTCCAACTAATGTCAACTTTTTACTTACCAGCTGAACTTACACATTCAGTGTAATCAGCACCAGCACTCATTTTGATACTTGTTAATTCTAACCTGGCTCAGATTCTCACTTCATAACTTAATCGAGCAATATCTCTCCCAGTTTGAGGGGGAAGATTTTTAGGTTAGAACTGATGTGAGGAAGGGGTTTCATGGGTTTAGATCTGATAGATTTATTTTGTAAAACCCTGAAATACTTTGTAACTTTCCTCATCAGCTGAGTGCTCGCTGGTTAGGCTTTGATCGCACCAAAAAGGGGGAAATTGTTGGGAAAATTTTGTTTCCCTTCCCCAGTTGATAGATTAGATCTTAGTTCTGGTGTTTAAGTGTTTTGGTGGATCAAACCCTAAGTCCAACCAGCGTCAGTTGTCTCTAGAATAGCTCTAGTCTCAAATGTAAAGTCCTGTATAGGTATTTTGAGTTGTAAGTCGCAGCTGATCAAGACTCATGCTGGCTACTGTTCACCAGCATGAGATGTGCTTACCAGTTGAGGGATGCCTCACCAGCAAGCGACTGACCAAGACTCATGCTGATACTGTTCATCAGCATAGAGTTGAGCTATCGACTGGCTACTGTTCACCAGTGGGAAGATTTCATCAGCAGGAGGCTGACAGATCTACCAGCAGAATATGTGTTCTGGTTGACACTATTCACCAGCGGTGAAGCCACCAGTCACGGGAGAATTCAAGAGATAGCATCAGACAAATTGGTAGACCTTGATTGTGCTAAGGCAAGTCACCAGCAGAGACTGCCAGCACAAGATCACCAGCATGATCTGCCAGTCGAAGGTTATCATCAGAATTGAAGATTCGCTCTCCCGAAGACATAGAGACAAAGAGAAGATTCGTCTGAGGAATGTGCTGACAAGAAGGACTTTAAGGACGGCTAACTTAAAGTCTAATCAGCTCAAGACTCCAGTTCTTGATTCCCTACTGACGAATAGTGCCGTTCTGACACAAAGAGATCTGTGTCAGATAAAGCGGTCGCAGGCATGGCGCTTTCCTGAAAATGCTACCTGCAGCCGTCTGAAGTACATCTGGAATCAGAAGACCATTCCGGATGTGTGCAACGGATAGCATTTGAATCTGAATCTCACGTCTATAAATACGTGAGATCCAACAGCATTCAATACTCTTAACACTCTTGACCTACCGAAAGCTCAAACGCATTCATATCAGCGAATAAGAAATCTTTCGAGGCTTTTCTTAAAGCTACTCCGTGTGTCAATCATTTGAACACGAGACTCCAAGCTTCTAGCTTGTGAGTTATTGATCTCATTTGGTGTTCTTTCTCATTCCGAGGAAGAACATAGCAGCTCTTGAGCCACCCAGCTCCAGAGTTATTACGGGCAGTTTTGCCGCCAGCAAGAGTCAAGTTCTTGGGAGAACTCAACACCCAATCAGTCGGAGGAGGAGGTTGAAGTGACGTGCTCGCACTCCATCCATCTGACGAGAGTTGAAGAAGGACAAGGACCGGGAGCGGTTGATCCAGTGGACTGGTAGACGAGGCATCTACCAGCTGGAAATAGATCGTAGGAAATCTTGTACCGGATTACTCCTTTTAGTGAATTTCCAGTGCTTCGACTGGAGAGTGGACGTAGATCAGTTGATCGAACCACTATAAAATATCCTTGTTATTTACTGCTTTCAGCATTTACTTACTGATTTAAAACCCAGCACCCAAGTGCTGGAGTATAACTGAAACCAGTTTATAACTGTCCAAACTCGACTCTAAAATTTTCTAAGTCCTGAGTCATCAGCTGACCAGCCAGTTGCCAGTCAGCTGAATACTCAGTTGCGAGTTGACTTACCAGCTGACAAGGTCCCAGTCAGCTGTGTAACCAGCAGAGTGCAAGAAACTAACTTACGTATTTTCCGCTGCTAAAGTATACCCTGATATCCGGGACCAACATCTATTAACCAGTAGATGATGCGATGCTCCGCGTTGTCTATATGTTAATAGACGACGCAGTTCACCGCATTTTCTATTAACATATAGACAACACGATGAGCCGCATCGTCTATTAACATATAGACAATGCGGGGTTCGCGTCGTCTATAGGTTAATAGACGAGGCGGTGAATCGCGTCGTCTTTTCTTTATATTTTTTATTTTTTATTCGTTTAATTTTGTAAATCCTGTAAAAAAAAATAAAATAATTTATTTAAATTACCCATGCACAAATAATAACAATATAAAATTGCATTTTAATAATTCTCAAAATTACAAATGTTTGGTAGTAGTGTAGTGTTAAAACTAACTACAAATATAAAGTAATATAAGTACATCAAATTTGACAATGAATCTTCTTTCCATGCATATCCGTGGTCCAGAGATTGCTGGTGAGACATTCCGAAAGAGGACTGCATGAAATCAAGAAGCCATTACTAATACAACAATAGTTGAAATTGGAATCCTAAACCAATATGAACACTACAACTACAAACCACAAACCACAAACATGCAATTGGCATAGTTTGATGCTCTCATAATGCCATTCAACATTGCAATCATCAACCACATCTCATAATGCAATTGCTCTCATAATAACACACTGCAAAAGAAAACTTCTCTCATAATAACATACAATTCTTCGGTTAGAATAAAAAAAAATACAATTATTTCGATGCTTTTAACCGAAACATACACAGAGAGAAGGGAGACGGAGAAAGAGAGGGGGAAACTCACGGAGGTGAAACATTAGAGGTTCAGAATGGAAAACGGTCCGAATGCCATGCCCAAAAAATCGATCCACCACACCGAAGCTAAATTTTTCAGCATGGTCACTGAGCGTTAAATGGAAGAAGGCACGGATGAATCACAGAAAGTTGATTTTCAGAAGGTACATTAAGGATACAATGTTTAATTAGTTAACATCATAAGATAACGTATTTTGTACAGCTCTCATACCCCTAAAACTTTACAGTACCTTTAAACTATGTTTATCCCCCGACTTTAATGTTTTGCAGTAATGAGCATATTAGAATTAAACAAATACATTATACATCTCTAAATGGGGAAAAAATGAAAATAAAATTAATAACTAGTAGCATCTCATCTTGTAAATAAGTCCAGTCATCACAGATTTAGTTAAATAAATATTAGTAGGTGAATTATATGGACTAGCTTGGAAATCAACAGTCTTGCAATATATGATCTACTACATTTTAAATTTATAAATCAGATGGAATGGCGGTAGGAAGTGCAAAGAATGACGAAGCATAAAATTGATAAGGTTTTGGTAGGAGTAATACAAATTTAGATCCCCATGCATTTTTTCATGAATTTAACCTATACTTTATTATTAAAGCTGAGTTCTTGAAATATAGACTTCTATAGCTGGCCAACATTTCAACACAATTCGCCTGGCTTAACTATCGAGATTAACTGCAACTATATCTCTCAAATTGTGCTGTATAACATCTGTACCTGATCTTCTTTCCAATTTTTCTGAACAGAGCACCATCTTGGAAAGCAGAAATACCCTTGTACATGCATTCTTCTGTTACCTACCATAGGATGAAAATTGTAAGCTCATAACAAAAATACTAAAAAAGTGACAACTAATAAATATCCACAATAAGACATAAAAACAACATTGACTAATTACAGCAACTAAGAGGAAAAGGTACCTTAACGAGCCGTTGGAGTGCATTGCTTACATTACCACATCGAAATGTCTTAGATATATCTCCATGATAACCCTGAAAGAAAAAATTGAAGGTAATTGCTATAATAATGAGAGACAAGACTTGCAAATTCCAGTCCATTTAGTTTGTGTAAATGTTGAAATAAGTGGATTTTTTAATTTATTTTTTTCTTATTCATTTTGAGGGGAGTCTGTTATGCTTATTGGTTGCAGGATGTTATTCTTTTTTTCTTACAGTTTTGAGTTTTGGGAGCTGGTCTGCAAGGGGAAAAAGAAGAAAGGAAAAAAAAGATATAAACCATAACTGATAGATTAGCAGAAACGTCAGTTGTAAGGGAACCTAGAGTTTTCTAATTTTGGGTGAGGACGCCTAATAATGAACAGACAGTACTCTAGTTCTTCTCTAAGTATGAAATTATGAACTTCATTTAAACAGGATAGTAGCATAAGTGACCATGAAGTAAACTATATACATGAAAAATTAATACCGGAAGCATAAATCACCATCTTACATTTAAGTAGACTGTCACATCTATGTTTATTATATCATCATCCTACATACAAAATGAATAATATTAAAGTTAGCAGGCTAATATAATTCTATGATAAAATAAAAAACAGAGTATGATTTCAACAATACATTTTCAAACCAAATTTCACAAGTCCAGAGGATTTTCAAGCATGCTAATGAGGCATAGCAATATGATTCCTAAGCACCAATGTAAACGAAAACAGAAACATAATCCGAATTATTCACATACCATGAAAATTGCAAAAAATAGAAACTGCTCAACAAAAATTCAAAGCCACCATACGCATTATTAACAAAGCCACCATCATTGTGAAAAACCCAGAGTTTATCGTCGGAGAGCTGATGGCTTCCTACTTCTGACCAATGATGTTCGAGGAGTCGAAGCTCGCATATTCTGGTAACGGATTGTGGAAGTATGTGAGTCCCGGAGCGTGCCCCCCTTTGCTGCTCCAGCGGGTTGGAGTTGATTTTCTGCATTGGAAGAAGATATTAGCAGAATTTGGGGGTTGTATGCCAAACTTTCGAGCACAAGTTTTTGCTACTTGTAATAAGGTAGAAGTGTGCTGAAACCTTAACTGCTGGGAGGGTTTGATCCAGCCGTAGCCAGGAATGGCGGAGATGAGATGGTGGAGTAGTCGCCGCTGTCGAGGAATTAGAGATTGAGAAGCAATTTGTTCTCAAATTTGGAATCTTGAACGCCGTGGACCTCCAAATTATAGTTCCCAAATCCGTCGATGTCATGAGCGGATTGGGATTCGGGATTGAGCTGATACAAAGTGTTCTTCATTCCCACAATGTGTTTCATCACATCTCCCCTCAAGAGAGTGGACTCTTGGTCATGGTTTCCGAGATCCGCCGCCCACTTGATGTTAGCAGATATCGCCAGAGCAAAGGGAGCCATCATCGATTTCACCACATCCATCGCATCGAACCCAAATATGTTATCCCCTGCAGCAACGAGTGATTCTATAATTCCTTTTTTTTTTTTAAATAAAGAGTAGTAGAGAGGAATAGACTAGAGAAGACGATGAAGTCCGGTTTCTCATCAAGAATGACGCGGCGGATGAAGCCAGTGGTATTGAGGTCGGAGCAGGTGGTCATCTGGCGCGGCGAGACGTCGAGACTGGTGCTGAGCGGCAGGGTTGAAGGCGTAGTCCGACGGCAACAAACGCGAAATTGTTGCGCTAGGTTAAGTGTAGAAGGGAGAGGTTCTAATTTTTTTAACGCTATGTAATTGAAATAAAAGATGTTTTCCTATGTGGAAATAGACAACATAGAATATCCGCATCGTCTATTTCCATATAGATGATGCGAAATCGTGCGTTGTCTATATATGTACACTCAAAACGGGCAAAAACAGAGACGATGCGTTGAAACGCGTCGTCTATATGGACATAGATGATGCGAACCAACCGCGTTGTCTATACCCATATAGACAACGCGTTTCACCGCATTGTCTATTAGCGCCCAAAAATAGACTACATAGATGTGCTTCCGCGTTTTCTATTATGATATAGACAACACGAATGAAAATTCGCGTTGTCTATATTGCGTAGTCTATTAGCTTATTTCTTGTTTATCAAAAGGTGACAATGCATATTTGTTTCAATGTTCTGCATGTATGTTCTTACTTCAATCAAATATTGTTTTAAGATATGTCTATGAATAATGTAATCAAAATCTTAGCACAAAATCAATTAAGTGGTCCGAATGTCCTGGAATGGAAACGCAACTTGGATTATATCCTAGTTGCAGAGGAACATAAATATGTTCTTAACACTCTGTGTCCTGTTGTCCCCACTGCTAATCAACTAATGAGGAGCGGAACCTCTATTACAAGTGGGTCAAGTCTAATAATGTAGTCAAGTGCTACATGATGACCATCATGTCTAAGGTGCTCTAGCAACAACATCATCACTATGATAAAACAACTGAGATTATGGATATTCTCACATTTACTTATGGGGAATTAGATAGAGCTGTCAGATTTAAGCTCATGAGTTATTAAATGACTGATGGTAGCTCAGTGAGGGAGCACGATGTTTCTATGACTCACCTCATGGTTGAACTAACGTTGCATGGAGGGGGTATTGACGGGGAAGCCTTGGTCGATATCATACTCAACTCACTTTCGAAGTCTTTTGAGAATGTCAGACTGAATTTGTCATAAGTAAAAAGGAGTACACCTTTAATGTTTTACTTAGTGATCTCATGTCAGCTGGATAAGTCATGCAACCTGAAAATGCAGTTTTGGATTCTTTTGGTAGTTCCCCCCTACTTACACAAAAGGTGTTAAAGGGTTGATTGGAAAGAAATTGAAGAAGATAGCCTCTGGAAGCAAACGTTCTGGTAAAAAGAAGAATGTGACACCAGGGAAAAAGGGCAAGTGTCTATTGTTGCAAAACTAGCCATTGGAAGAAGGATAGTCTGACCAAGCGGGCTGGACAAGGTATGGCATTAGCATTTGTAACGGAAACATGTTTAGCATTTGTGTATACCCATTCATGGGTAGTGGATACTGGAGCTACTGATCATGTTTCTTACACTTTGTAGGATTTAAGGCCGGCAAGGCTGCTGAATGATGACAAGGTGACAATCTCCATGGGTAATTTGCCTTGTATGTCTGCAGCAACAGTTTGAGATGTTACATCATGCTTTCAAGAGAATGTTTTGATTTTAAGAGATGTTTTGTATATGCCGAATTTTTGGTGGAACCTTACTTGTGTTTCTCGTTTAAAAAATTAGGGATTTTTAGTTCCTTTTGATAGTCATGTTTCTATCAATAGGAATAACGTAATTATATTTCGTGGGATACCGAATGACTCTCATTATATCATACTTTGTTTGCATGAATTTTCCGTGAATGTGACATATAGCTCATTTAATCATAAGAAGAGAAAGTTTTCATCTTCTGATGAGGATCTTACATATCTATGACATCTGAGACTAGGTCACATCAGTCTAAAAAAATTAAGAGACTCATGGATGATGGAACGTTAGATTCTATCCAGGTAGTTCCACATCGAGTTTGTGAATCCTGTATAGAAGGAAGGATGACAACTAAGCCTTTCAAGGCAAGTCAGTCTCGAGCAAGTGATGTGCTGGAATTGATCCACTCTGACTTATGTGGACCGATGCCTACGCAAGCTCGTGGAGGATTTAAGATTTTGTCACTTTTATTGACAATTACTCGAGATACGAGTATGTTTACTTATTTAACCATAAGTCTGAGTGCTTTGAGAAATTCAACGAATTTAAGGCGGAAGTAGAGAAGAAGTTAAAAAAGACCATTATGTCATTACAATCTGATCGTGGGGGTGAGTATCTCAGTGACTAGTTCTACCAGTTTCTATCAGTGCATGGGATTACATCCCAATGGACCGCACCTAGCACTCCTCTGCAGAATGGTGTGGTGAAAAGAAGAAATAAGACTCTTCTTGTAATGGTTATGTCCATGATGAGTAATGCAAACTTGCTTGTTTCATTATTGGGCCACGCGTTATTAACAGCAGCATACCTGCTAAACCTGGTACATTGTAAGTCAGTTTCTATGATACCCTCGGAACTCTGGCATGGGTAAAAGCTCAGTGTGTCAAAGATACGTGTTTGGGGTTTTTCAGTTTTTGTTTTGTCAAAGGAACCTGATAAGTTAGAGGGTAGGTCCAAGCGAATGTTGTTCGTGGGATACCCTAGACAAACAAAAGGTGGTTATTTTTACTGTTTTGAGGATAAGAAGATTGTTGTTAGCACTAACGCAAGATTCTTTGAAGACGAGTTTGTGAAAAAACCGCAAATCCAAAAGTGACATCATTCTTCAAGAAATTGGAGAAGATGATGTATTTCCATTGAGAAAACCCCGTGGCAGATTGAGTGTACCTGTGGAAGGTATGGAACCAATGGCCAAGTCGCCAGTGCAAGGCTTTGAGCCACATGTTACTGCACCAGCTGCTGATACAGTACCAGTGCTCCGTCGTATTAGGAGCGTACCTCACCAACCCGAGCAGTATATGTTCATGGGAGAGACTTCAGACTTGATTGTAAAAGATGGATTCGATGATACCGACGCATGGACATACGATGAAGCAGTGAATGAAAAAGATGCAGAAAAATGGCGTTAAGCCATGGATTCAAAAATTGAATCAATTACGGCTATCGATGTATACTAGAAGTCTACGCTACTAGCTTACTTTTGAGCCATAGGTTGCAAATGGGTGTACTAACGGAAAAAATGTTAAAAAGGAGAAATAACGGCTTTTAAAGCCAGGTTGGTGGCGAAGGGTAATAGTCAAAAGGAGGGCATTGACTATGACGACACCTGCTCAGTGGTAGCCATGCTCAAGTCCATTCAAATTATGCTATCCCTAGGCGTACTTATGGACCAAGAGATCTGGTAGATGGATGTTAAAACTACATTTTTAAATGTTTACCTTGAGGAAGGTCGTGACATCTATATGTAGCAGCTAGAGGGTTAAGTGAAGGATGGTGAAGAGCATCTAGTCTGAAAGCTAAAGAAGTCCTTGTATGGACTAAAACAAACTTCACGGTCATGGAACTAATGTTTCAATGATGTGATTAAATCCTATGGGTTTTCACAGTACGAAACCAAAAGTTGTGCGTACCGATTATGTGTCAGTGGAAGCATGGTATTCCTTGCACTTTATGTAGATGATATTCTTCTATTCGGCAATGATGTAAAGGTGTTGTCAGACATAAAGAGATGGTTATCCGAAAAGTTTCAAATGAAGGACCTAGGAGACGCTGGATATCCTTGGGACTATAGTCTTGCGTGATTGCGAGAAGAGGATGTTAAGCTTGTATCTGACCACATATTTTGATTCAGCGATTGCTCATTTTAGCATGCAAAACGCCAAGAAAGGGTTGCTACCTTGGAGACATGGTGTTCTTCTGTTTAAGGCACAATGCCCTGAAACATAAGAGGAGAAGGATGAGAAGGCTAAAGTACGGCAGTGGGAAGTCTCATGTATGCGATCCAATGTACGAGGCCAGATATCTATTATGTTGTGCGCATGGTGGCCAGATTTCCGTCTAACCCTGCACAGGCGCACTGGATTGCTGTCAAACTTATTCTCAAGTATCTAAAGAGAATGCGAGACTATTGGCTCGTTTATCAGTGTGAGATATTGTGTCCTGTGTGTTATATGAATTTGGATATCCAGACGAATGAAGATGAGAAGAGATCGTCCTCAGGCTCAATGTTTACCTTGGGTGGTGGAGCAGTATCATGGAGGAGTGTGAATTAGAAATGTATCGCGGACTACACCTTAGAAGCTGAGTATGTGGCAGCTTCAGAAGCTTCTAAGGAAGTAGTATGGCTCCGGAACTACCTCTAAGAGTTAGATATTGTTCTTAGTTTGCCCAAGACTATTGATAAGCTCATATTTGTACTAACTTATCCATGTTTTTCTCCATTTTTTTAGCTTAATTAGTTTAGATTTTTAGTTAATTATGTGCATGAGTATATTTTACAGGATGCTATGCTCTCGATGTTAAGTTTTGCAGGTAATAGAGGCTAAAAAGAGGTTAAAAGGTGAAAAGAGCCGTGAAGAACATATTTGCTGCTTCGATTGCCACACGGGAAGTCGACCAAGTTGGAAGACGTGCCAAAAATTTGAAGCATTACCTTTGTTTCGATCGACACAGAGGTTGAATGTTGATCGAGAAAGGCAGCAGGAAGAGGCTCGACATGCTTCCAGGCATGTCGATCAATACGGTGCATGTCGATCGACATGAAGGAAAAGAGAGTGAATCGACATGAAGAAAATCACCTGAATTTCAGCTTGCATGTGTGTCGATCGACACAGAAACCCGAAGAGGAAAATCTCCCTGTTTTTGCAGTTTTTGTTATTTTAGCTCTATACCTAGTTTAGATGTTTTGGCTCCTCTATAAATACTAAACTGATTAGGGAACGGATTATCTATCTTTTATGCATTATTTTACATAGAATTATTAAACATTGGAGTTTTTCCAAGACATTGAAGGTTCCTCTTCATTTGTGAGGTATTTTTATGTGTTTAATAATATGTTTGCTTTAATTCAAGTCATGTTCTGTGGCTAGAAACCCTAGCAGGTTCTAGGGCTTGTGATAATCTTTTCTGAGGGATGTTTAAGTAAATCAACATAATAGCATGGTTTAATTCCTTGAGCTTAAGTAATCGAATCTAGATTTAAAGAAGGATCGAAAGATAAATTTGAATCTATGTTTGTAGTTATCAATTGAAAGATCGAGAGGTGAAAATTGTTATTAGGAAAAAGGAATTAAATACAATTATTTTCTGTCTCAAAAGGAAGAATTAATTTGTAGGAGTTAATTAGATAATTATCGAGATTGACTAATTTGTGTTCTTGAGACCAAGATAAGATAGTCACACTTTAGTAATATAGGGTTTAATTGTGTAACCAAGGAGTTAAATCCCCATGAATCTAAATTAATCCCCATTCTTGAGTTGATGAATTTGAATGCTGATGATTTGATTATCTGCCCCAGAATTTGTACCTTTATATATTGTTTTTCAAAACCTTTACTTTCTTGCATTGTTATCATTCAATTTCAAAACCAAATCTCTGTTTCAAATTCACTTAAACATCTATGTTCTGAAAACTATAGCTAGTACTCAAGGTATTTCGCTGCACAGTCCTTGTGGGATCGACCACCTTCGGGTGTAAATATTTATTTGCTCGTTGCTTTTTGCAGTTATCAACTATCATGGTATATTGTGATAATGCTGGTGTATTAGCAAACTCTAAGGAACAAGGAACTCACAAAGTGTCAAAGCACATAGAGAGAAAGTACCACATCATACGAGAAATCGTAGTGGGGGTGATTTGCTAATAGAGAAGATTGACACGAAGAATAATCTAACAGATCCATTTACAAAAGGCTTACCACAAAAGGCATACGAGGGACATGTTCATAGCCTAGGATTAAGGGTGAAGCCGGCCACCTGGTGAACAAATGTAATAGCTAGATTCGAATAGACATATACTATACTTTGGAAAGTAATTGTATAATGCTTTGAGTATAAGTGGGAGAAGGTTGGAATTGTATACATTAAAGCATTATGAATGGTATACTGCGAAACATTATGTTTGATACACTAGTAATTATTAATGACTTGCAATAAACAACCCTTGTCTGAATTAATAATGATACGATTGGAACAAACACATCCAGTTATCTCGTCGATAGGAAGATCATATGGTGTGTATGATATCACAGAAGATCATATATATCGTTCGACCTAGCCAGATATAAATAGTTGTCACAGTTGAGATAATTTCTGGTTTGACTGTCGGTTTAGGCTCTGACACGCAAGTCCATAAGTGGTTTATCTTGACTGCTTTGTGTGACCGGTACTGTAGGAACTAAGTCTACAATAGGCGACATGAATCGCCATTTATTAAAACTCTGGATTCGATTTATGGATATCAAAATAAATATCATGACAAACAGCAAA
>JAPKLW010000460.1:110366-152698 GCA_026898455.1 Plectranthus barbatus
CCTAATATACCAATCATAATGCTTTTATGTATACAATTCCAACAGGTACATCTCAGTGTATTGATAGGATCAACAGTGAGATGAACCATTCTACTTGACATATGAACGAGTAAAGATTTCGGTTACTTGGTTGGGTCTAAAGTCTATTGAAAGCTGAGGGGCACACATGGGTTGACAACCACTTTGACTTGATGTGGTGGAGAGTCTTACATGTACTCATATATCTACATCTTTGGTAATAGCAGTTTGTGTGGGGTTTCCTAATTTTGGATTTAGATAACCATATCCATTTTATGATGGTTACATTACATAGGAAGCTCACAAGGTTCGTTATGCAAAGTAAGTCCTGCAGGCAGAATCATTGATTTAAGGATAAATGATACATGTTGAATGGTACCATTCATGAATAATAAGAGATTAATTAATTGCAGCTAATTGTCATATACTGATTAGTTAATTAATGTTTGAAACCTTAAATATGAGAATTAACCAAGTCAATGCATCTTGTTCATAATAATGTGGTAATAAAGGGGTTGGTTAACCTTAATTCTCTGGTGGCATGAATTAATTAATATTAATTAACTATGTTCTGGGTTGCACATGAAATTAATTAATAAGAGACCCACTTTACTATTTGCATTAGATCCCTAGTCTGGCCCAATAATGCTCAGAGCCCATTAGGGTTTATTGAACCCTTATAGCGTATTCTCCAAATCTATAAATAGATCTGTTCTGTCACTTCCCACATATGTTTACAATCTCACAAAATTGAAACTCTAGAGAGATAGAGAGTAGGCGGTTGGTGCAGTAGAGAGGGAATGGAGAAATGGAGTTCCTCCAGTGCAGATTCAATTTGGTAGCGCATCCTCTCCAAATTTTTGGATCGAGTGATAAGCTCGTTTTTCTACACACTTATCGCATTGTTTTTCTTTTATTTTATGCATTTTAGTACGTTTTCTTGAATAAACTGAGCATGAGTGTATATTATAGGGTGTTACGCTTGCCATGGTAAGATTTCGCAGGTTTTAGGTCAAATCCAATGGAGAACCCGTACCGAATGCAGCAGATGTTCAAAAGAACAGTCACTACTACTTTTACCGATGGAATCTGAGCTAATGGAGCATGTCATTTGAAAGATCTTTGAATTAGATTTCCAACTCAACTGGAATCGGATCAATCGGAGTTCGGATGCGAAAGTTATGGCCAAAACCGTGAGACTGCGCAGAAGGGTCAGAAGTGGCGGAAACGTCTCTGTTTCGACCGAAATGAAGCCATCTCGGCCGTGGCAAGGGCCATCTCGGCCGAGAAAGACTTGTTTGGCGAGATTTGGCGAGATTTTCACATATTTTGGGCGAGAATTGCTTTGGGAACAAGATATACATCAATATGGAAGCAATAAATCATACCTTTTGAAGATATGCATCAAAGGCCTCAACCCTACTACTATATATACTCTTCAATAGCTCAGAATTATAAGCCCCTTTAGTTTTGAAACCCTTTCTTTTAGTTTTTATCGTCTTTCCCCCTTTACAGTTTTCACACCTTTATTTTTCTGTTTCTTCAGAATTCCTCTTTACTTTTTTGTTGAACCTTTACTTTTAAATTTAATCTTTATTTTTCCCTGCAATGTTTATCTTTAATATGTTAGGCTAGAACCCTAAACAGGTTCTGGGGTTTCTCCATCTGTGATGCTTGTTTAGATTTATTTATTCAAACCCTTGCATTGGTTTAAACTCTTTGATTTTATTTCAAATCTATTTTCAATTGAAGGATCGAGAGATAAAAATTGGAATAGGTTTTAGTTATTGATTGAAGGACCGAAAGGTGAAAATCGATAATAGGAAGTAAGAGTTTAATACTTTTTATTATCTGTCCGACCAATAAGATTTCAATTGTAGGAAAATCTAGATCTTTATGAAATTGATTAATTGGTGTATTTTGAGACCGAGAGGAGATAGATCACTAATTAGTAATTTAGGTTTTAATTGCCCGACCAAGGAATTAACTCCACAATAAAAGGTTTTCCACCAAAATTGTGTTTCTTGGGTTTGAATATTTAATTCTTGCAAGTTGATCAGATTGGTAGATTTCCCTGGAATCTGTGTTTTTTATTATTTGAATTTCCCTCTTTAATTATTTCTTTTGAAAAACCAAAAACCTCAAAAATTGATTTGCCCAAACAAAAGATCTGAAAACTATATCTAGTACATGATTTTCCTTCATTGCACTATCCCTGTGGGTTCGACAACCTTCGGGTACTTATAAATTTATTTGTCCTATGCTATAATTTGTATGCAGATTTAGCATCGATCAAATTGGCGCCGTTGCCGGGGATAGTTAGACGGCGAGTCGTTACTGGAAAGTTGAAGAACTTCTGAATTGGGTTGTATTTTCTTAATTTTTATTTTTAATTTTCGAGTCAGTTCTGTTTTTCTTTTTTTGTGTGCGTGTGTGTTCGAGTCGCGTCTGTCTCGGCCGAGATGAGTCCCACCACGATCGAGACGAGTAACCCATCTCGGTCGTGATATCATTTGCCACGGTCGAGACGTATTTCTCCATCCCGATCGAGATAAAGTCCAAAATGGCCGGGAACAGCCTGATCTTTTCCTCGTTTTCTGTGTAGGTGCATGAACACACGGAGCAAAGGGAAGACACTCGAGCCTGTTATACCAGAGATCGAAGCAGCCTGCAGAAACATTAGAAAGAGAGGAAAAAGACTGAACTTCAAGATGGAAGCAAATCAAGAAGCCCCTCTGCAGAACATGACACCAGAGGAGCAGAGGTAGTTTGTGAATGAGGTGCAACAACTGAGGGCGCAACTTCTTGCAGCCCAAGCTACCCAAGCCGAGCAAGCCGCAAGATTGGCGGAACTGAATGAAAGGCAGTTCATGGTGCCACAGAGGTCTATTCTAGACCGATTTTTACCACAGCAGGAGGAAGCAGGATTCAGGGTTGGCATCAACGCCAACAATTTTGAGCTGCGCACATGGCTGATACAGATGGTGCAGCAGAACCAGTTTGGGGGGAGAGCTGTTGAAGATCCTTACGCCCACCTCAACTTGTTCATCGAGGTGTGCGACACGATAAAGCAGAATGGAGTCCCCCAAGACGTCATCAGGATGAGACTCTTCGCGTTCGCACTCAGAGACGAGGCAAGGTCTTGGTATGCTGGGCTTGACAAAAGCCAAATCGGGACATGGGAGGAGCTGCGAGCAGCATTCCTCACCAACTACTTTCCACCGAGCATGTTGCTGAAAAGGAAAGCTGCCATCACCACGTTCAAGCAGCTCTATGATGAGTCACTGCATGAAGCCTGGAAGAGGTACAAGGAGCTCCTGCGACTCTGCCCTGGACATGGAATTGATTTCGAGATGCAGGTCTGCCACTTCTACGAAGGTCTGAATCCTCACATGAAGGAATTGGTGGATGCATCTGCTGGCAGGATCTTGATGAAGAAAAGTGGAGCAGAAAGTATGAGGCTTTTAGCAGACATGGCACTGAACAACCACCAATGGCCTACTGAGAGACAGATTCCAGTCAAAGCTGTTGAGGCCAAGACAGAATTCGATGTGGTCGCGGAGGTGAAGAAGCTCCGAGAGGAAATTGAGAAGCTGGTGACCACAAAGGTGGCTGCCAATCCTACTGAGCCAAGCATGGCAATTGTACCGGTGGAGGCAGACTACACCAACCGAGGAGCAAGCAGTTCATCTGGAACTGCAGGAATAGAGGTAAACTATATTGGCGGTGGTTATCAGAATAACTAGCGAGGTAATCAGGGGTATAACTATAACCATGGGCGATCTCACCCTGGTTTTTCTTATGCTAACCCCACTGCTGCAGAACACCCTCCTCCTGGTTTTGATGTAGGTACTGGAGGCGAGATCGTGGAGAAAAAGAAGTCTGTGCTAGAGGAGACACTGGAAAAATTTATAAAGAGCTCAGACAATAGATTCGGCAAGGTGGAAAATGAAGTGAAAGGGATGGCCAATCACATGCAACTGATGACAAAACACCTGAAGATGATGGACACCCAGTTGAGTCAGATTGCCGCTACCTTGGGAAATCAGCATAAGGCAAAGCCAGTAAATGCCATCTCGCTTCAATCTGGAAGGAGATATGAAGGCCCGAGCAACCCGGAAGGAGGAGAAAGTGAAACAGAGGTGGAGAATCACGAGCAGAACATCTCTGTCTGGGCCGAGATGACCCCCATCCCGGTCGAGATAGACGGACGCACTACGGCCGGGGCAGAAGCTAGCCCAGTCGAGACAGAAGATGCTAGCCCGGCCGAGACAAGCCAGACACGATCGGGGCAGATGGAGAGCGGGACAACCGAGATAGATGCATCCCGGTCAAAACAGAAGGCAAGGCAGAGCGAGAAGGAAAGAGAGAAAGAGAAGAGAACTGAGCCGGTTGCTCCCATGCCCTTTCCACAGAGATTCGCAAAAAAGAGGGAAGATTCTAAATTCAAAAATTTTGTTGAAAATCTGAAAAAAGTGAACATTAACATTCCTCTTATTGAAGCTCTCAGGGAAATACTCGGTTACATGAAGTACCTCAGAAGACTGATGAGCGAGATGAAGCAGTTCATGGAGAACGAGATTGTGAGGATACATGAGGAGTGCAGTCTACTGTTGCAGAAGCAGATCTCCATCAAGAGATTGGATCCAGGCTTTTTCTCGATACCTATCGAGATTGGAGGAAAGGAGTTCCAAAATGTTTTGTGCGATACAGGGGCAAGCATCAACCTGATGCCCTTGTCCATCTACAAGAAGTTGGAGATAGGGGAGATGAGAGCCACTACGATAACCCTGCAGATGGCGGACCGATCTGTGTCCAAGCCAAAAGGTATTATTGAGGATGTACTTATTAGAGTTGGTCATCTGATTTTTCCTGCAGATTTCGTTGTCCATGAGATGAAGGAAGATGCCAACACCCCCATGATTTTGGGAAGAGAGTTCCTCGACACAGCTGGTGTCTTGATCGACTGCAAGAATGGGGAGATCACACTGAGAGCGAATGAAGAGTCTGTAACCTTCTGCATAGATAAGAACAAGAGGAAAGGGGAGTGCAACCGGATCACTACTGCTGAAAAAGAAGAAGAAGAAGAGCAAGAAGGAGACGAGACACCGGAGGAAGAAGAAGAAGCCATCCGGTGGGAACAAGGAAACGAGTCAGTGAAATCAGCAATTAAGCTGCCTCCTTCCGAGTATACCACCGTCATTCAGAACCGGAAAGTCTTCATGATAGATTCAAGGGGTCGACGAGTCTGGACTCGACCGCCTTGGTGAGCTGGAAGCTGAGTCGAGCCACGACGGTAAATAAGGCACTGAATGGGAGGTAACCCATTGCGTTTTTCATTTTCTTTATTTTACTTCGTATTATATTATGTTATTCTGTTACTTCACTTTTATGGTCTTTTGAAAAAAAAAAATTTCGAAATCTGTCCCTGCCGAGGCAGAGCTTGCCACGGCCGAGACAGAAGTCCGAGATGTGGAACACTTCAACCGAGATAGATGTCGACAAGAAGGCTCCATCCCGGCCGAGATGATGTTCGCCACGGCCGAGATGGAGTGCCAACAGCCCAAAATCCACGCCGGTCAAAGTCTGAAGATGAAGGATAAAAAGTTGGTGTCTGAGGCCAACCAGTGAGGTACAGTTTCGAACTCTGAATCTGACTTTCAAACTTATTCTCTCTGAATTTCGAATAAGTTTGGGGGGATGAAGATTTAAGGGTTTTGAAACTCCTTTCTATCTTTTATTTGCACTATTTAAATTTCTGCATGAATAATTTTTTTTGAATAAAACGCGAGATTGTTGGAATTTGAGCATGATTGAACCCTAGGACAATAATGCAAGATTTGAGTTGATTGACTTAGTTTGCGTTGATTGTGATAGTGGTTGAGTATGCCTATGAATGTGAATATCGCATGATTACTTGTTTTGATACTTGCGTTGGCATGAGATAGATGATGATTTGATGTTTACTGTGGAAGAAAAATTGTCCTAAGTGTGAGTTTTTTAGCCTGAAATTCGATTGTGAGTGTCTGTAATTTCGAGTTTCTCTAGAACTTGCTCTGTTTCTCTTTCAAGACTGCTAGTGTGCACAGGTTTAGGAAGTGATTTTAGGCCATCTTTGTTTAGCCTATTTCCCATACACTGTCCTAATTAAATGTTATCCCTAGTCAGCCCTTTTGAGCCTATGATATTTTCTTTCTTTGTCTATGAGTTGGAAATAAATAGGAGAATCAACTCTTGTCCATGAGAGTGGGTTGGGATTTGTTTGAGAAAGGATAAGATATTATTATAAGGGTAAAAGCAAAAGAAAAGGTTGGGCTCTAGAAAAAAAAATAGAAAATGGAAAAGAAAAAAAAATGTGTTGTTGTGTTTGTTAATCCTTATAAGCTCAAATGTATAATCAAAAAAAAAATTTGTTCAGAGCATAAAAGGATATGTGTGAAAAAGAAAAAGAAGAAAAAAAAGAGAAGAAAGAAATAAAAGAGCCATGGTTTGTATTGAAGATCTAAGGAGTTGGGTGGATATGAATAGATAGTGAGTTGAGATTGATGAAGTGGACGCACTGAAATTGATTTTGAGTCACTTGGCCAAATATTTCCGTACCCTTCACAAAAGCCTACATTACAACCTTGAATAAAGTCCTTTCTGATCTTAGACCTGTGTGCACATATTTGCAGTGGAGATTTAGAATATTTGCAAGCCTATGGTAGAACTTGATTTGCATGACTTTTGTGTGATCTCATAATTATCCTAAACACTTGAGTGAATGAGCGAAACACTTCCCATGTGAGTCTTCCATAGTTTACAAATTTTCTGATTCTTTCAAAAATACTGATGTTTAGTAGATTTACGAGTTTGAATGTGATGAATCTGGTGAGGCATTGCACTAATCTTCTGCTTGAACTTTTGATTCTTTCTTTTGTTGATTGAGGACAATCAAGTGTTTAAGTTTGAGGGGTTTGATAAGCTCGTTTTTCTACTCACTTATCGCATCGTTTTTCTTTTCTTTTATGCATTTTAGTACTTTTTCTTGAATAAACTGAGCATGAGTGTATATTAGAGGGTGTTACGCTTGCCATGGTAAGATTTTGCAGGTTTTAGGCCAAATCCAATGGAGAACCCGTACCGAAAGCAGCAGATGTTCAAAGGAACAGTCACTACTTCTTCCACCGATAGAATCTGAGCTAATAAAGCATGTGATTTGAAATATCTTTGAATTAGCTTTCCAACGCAACTAGAATCGGATCAATCGGAGTTCGGATGTGAAAGTTATGGCCAAAACCGTGAGACCGCGCAGAAGGGTCGGAAGTGGCGGAAACGTCTCTGTTTCGACCAAAATGAAGCCATCTCGGCAGGGCCGAATTCTCCATCTTGGCCGTGGCAAGGGCCATCTCGGCCGAGACAGACTTGTTTGGCGAGATTTTCACATATTTTGGGCGAGAATTGCTTGGGGAACAAGATATACATCAATATGGAAGCAATAAATCATATCTTTTGAAGATATGCATCCAAGGCCTCAACCCTACTACTATATAAACTCTTCAATAGCTCAGAATTATAAGCCCCTTTAGTTTTGAAACCCTTTCTTTTAGTTTTTATCTTCTTTCCCCCTTTACAGTTTTTACACCTTTATTTTTCTGTTTCTTTAGAATTCCTCTTTACTTTTTGTTGAACCTTTACTTTTTAATGCAATCTTTATTTTTCCCTGCAATGTTTATCTTTAATATGTTAGGCTAGAACCCTAAACAGGTTCTAGGGTTTCTCCATCTGTGATGCTTGTTTAGATTTATTTATTCAAACCCTTGTATTGGTTTAAACTCTTTGATTTTATTTCAAATCTATTTTCAATTGAAGGATCGAGAGATGAAAATTGGAATAGGTATTAGTTATTGATTGAAGGACCGAAAGGTGAAAATCGATAATAGGAAGTAAGAGTTTAATACTTTTGATTATCTGTCCGACCAATAAGATTTCAATTGTAGGAAAATCTAGATCTTTATGAAATTGATTAATTGGTGTATTTTGAGACCGAGAGGAGATAGATCACTAATTAGTAATTTAGGTTTTAATTGCCCGACCAAGGAATTAACTCCACAATAAAAGGTTTTCCACCAAAATTGTGTTTCATGGGTTTGAATATTTAATTCTTGCAAGTTGATCAGATTGGTAGATTTCCTTGGAATCTGTGCTTTTTATTATTTGAATTTCCCTCTTTAATTATTTCTTTTGAAAAACCAAAAACCCCAAAAATTGATTTGCCCAAACAAAAGATCTGCAAATTATATCCAGTACATGATTTTCCTTCATTGCACTATCCATGTGGGTTCGACAACCTTCGGGTACTTATAAATTTATATGTCCTATGCTATAATTTGTATGCAGATTTAGCATCGATCATCGAGCAAGGGAAAAAATCAGAAGATCAGATCTGTAGAAATACTAACAACCATCTACAGTCACCTTTAGTCATTAAATTAAATCAGAGCATGCATAGGGCATTCACCTTTGGTCATAGAATTTATTTTGATATTCCATAAAATGAATCTACGCTTAAGAAATAAATGGCGATTCATGTCGCCTATTGTAGATTCAGTATCTACAGGTCGACATCCCGTGTGTCCACTAAAACAACAACTTCGTCATTCTGGATCTTTTCACCACTTGCCCACTTTTTAGCCCAAAAACCTGTAAAATCTCACCATGGCAAGCATAGCATCCTCTATACTATACTCATGTATGAACATAACTAATAATTATACCTAAATTAACTAAAACAATGGAGAAAAGCATGGATCAGTGAGGGTATTTATGAGCTTATCCATCCCCCCAAACATAAAATTTTGATTGTCCTCAATCTATAGAAAAGAAAGAATAGGAATGTCATGTGGTTAAAAGTGCAATGCCTCCCAAGATTCATGACATTCAAGGACCGAAAATTCACATAACACCTACAGTGTGAAAGAGATTAAATATTCATCCATCACAAAAGACTAATAGGAAAGTGTTTCGCTTATCACTTAAGTGTTTAGGATTTAATGAAAGCACTCGCAATATGTATGAAGAAATTTCTACCATTTGTTTGCAAATTTTCTAAAATATCCACAACTAGAATGTGCACACAAGTCTTGAACCAGAAAGGACTTTGATCGGTTTGTAATATAGGCTTTTTTTGACAAGGTAGGGATTTATGATCTAGTGACTAATATTAATAAAGCTGGCCAACTCAATAAATCAAAACCACTCTATTTTTCATTCACCTCATCTCCTCGAATACATCAATCAAATTTCTTTTCGTCTTTTCTTTTTTTTTTCCTTTTCCATTTGCTCATTTGAATGTCTTATGCTTTTATTGATTATATATATATATATATATATATATATATATACATATATATTTCTTTGAGCTTATGAGATTTCTAATTTACTTTTGAGCTTAACATTTGCATATCTTTATTCACCACTATTTTAAACGTGTGTTCTCTACATAACAAATCAAACCATCCTTATTCTCCCTAAATCTCATAGATAAGTCAAAAATCATCATAACTCCATGAAAATCTCATAGATAATATAAAAAATGGAATTAAGCTCAATGGGGTTGACTAAGGATAATTTAATGTGTGTAGGGACAATGTTTTGGATATTAGGCTAACAAAGATGGCCAAAAATTATTTTCTAGCCTTGTGCACACTATGCAGTCTTGAAACAGTAAAGAAACAAGTTCTAGAGAAACAAAAACATATATGTGAATCTCACATCAAACGAATATAAGGTTCAAAATCTCAATTGGGTTAAAAATTATTTTCTTCCGAAGTCAACTTCATCTCACTCAAACATCATGCATATGTAAGTTTCAATCAAATCCTATCATATTCTACACTCATAGGGAATTAACCATAATCAACTCAGTTCAAACTCAACATCAATCGATTTCAAACTCACACTCTGTTCAGATTGATCAAAACTAAAAAAATTTCCTCACACTATATAAATATTTTTTTTCTCGATAAAAATTTAAATAACTGAAATTAAAATGAAAGGATAGAGGTTTCCAATTCTTGTTGACATCCCCCAAACATATTTCGAACTCAAGGATAGGAACTAAACCTGGGTATTGATCTCAGAAATCAACTTTTTATGCTTCGAATGGTTAGAACTCTCGACATTGACTTTCTGTGGCTACAAGCTATTTATGTCGGTTGATGCTTGATATGTCGGTTGGCATGGAGCCTTTATGTCGACTCGTTCGTTGGGTTGATGTGTAGCCTATGTCGACCCTTTGTGTTGATCGACACCAGGTATGTCAATCGATACAAAGGCTCCTCCTCGATTATTTTTTTTCAAACTAAAACAAAAAAAAGAAACATAATTTGAAAAGGTTGGGTTACCTCCCAACAAGTTCTTGGTTAAAGTTGTAGCTCGAGGGTACCACAATTTTCAGGCCCACGGAGATCGGGCCCAGACTCGCCGCCCTCTTGCATCGATCATAGAGACCATTTTTCATGTATGACAACAGTGAGCTAAAGATGAGATGGTGTAATTGGAAATTTTCCCATCTCATTCCCCCACTCCGATTCAAAGGCAGCACAATCTTCTTTCTCTTTTTCATTTTCTTCTACTTCCTCATTCGACACATCAATGGAAGTGATCCGGTTGCACTCTGATTGCTGTCAGATTTTGTCGATCACGAAGGTGATCTTTTCATTATTTGCCTGTAAAGTGATCTCACTGGTTCTATAGTTGATCACAACTTAACTTATATAATAAAGATTCCCTTCCCAGTATAAGGGGCATGTTGACATCTACTTTCATGTCCAACACTACAAAATCTGTAGGAAAAATTAGATGAGCCACACGAATGAGAACATCGTCCAATATACATTTCGGGTAAGACACAAATTGGTCCGCCATCTTTAGAGCTATTGTAGTCGGTCTCATGTCTCTAGTGTCGCACAACACCATTGGGAACTCTATCCCACAATCTCTAGTGGGATGAAGAAGCAACCTCGAGCACTCATCTCTTAATTGGTACATGCTTTTGAAGTAACAAGCTGCACTACTCATGTATCCTCACGGTAGAGTTCTCCCTGAACTGTATCTTCCCACTCATCAGTTTTTGGAGGTACTTCATGAATCCTGGGAACTCCCTCGAAGCTTCAATCAGTGGTATGTTAATACTTACCTTCTTCAGATTCTCTACAAACCAAGATAACTTTGAATCTTCCTTTTTCCTGGAAAAATCATTGAGGAATGGGCATCGTGGGAGTAGGAATAACCTTTTTTGGTAGATCTTTCATCTTGGGAACCTCTTTGTGTTGATCGAGACTTGACTACATCAATTGCGCTGCTGGCTAGGCATGTCGATAGACATGTGGTGCGTTGATCGACATGCATATCTCAGTTGATGCCTCGTATATCAACTGCTCTTTGGCACTCAACATTCCCTCTTCGTCAACCACTTTGTGTTGACTGACATGTGGGGTGTCGGTCAAAACAGAGGTCTCCTCCGTGGGAATTTCCTCTTTATCTCCCCCAAACATGTTTGGGGCATCTTCGGACCCTTGTACCTCATCCAAAACCTTAAGTTGATCGCCTTGCATTCTTTTTTATTCTTGGGGTTTACTTCGGTGGTACTGGGCAGCCTCCCTGGTTTATGTAGCGTATTAAGTGAGGTAGCAATTTTATTCACTTAAGTCTCGATTATCTACACATGCTTTCTAAATCGCTCCAATTTTGTATTCACCCAGGTCACTTCTTGCTCGATCTTTCCAACCCTGTAGTCTAAAACTTTGATAAATTTGGAGAGCACCTCATCGAGGCAATATTTCTTCTTTTCCACGATCTAACCATTTTGCACCTCGAAACATTGCGGAGGGTGTTCTGAACCTTCCAGCTAAGCATAGGAAAACCTGGAATGAGCACTCGGTTGGTAATGTTGGTATCCCCATGCTGGTACAGATTTTGATAGCATTCTTGGTTCATGTAACTCATTTCGGCCATGGGATCAACCTTTGCACGGAGGTCTTGCTGGAGTTTTCTGCTTTGTCTTCCATGTTGTTTGACATCCCGTGTGTCGACCAAAACAACAACATCGTCATTCCGGCTTTTATCACCATGGCAAGCATAACATCCTCTACAATGTATGAAAATAACTAATAACTATACCTAACTTAAGAAAAATAATGGAGAAAAACATGGATGAGTGAGTGTATTTATGAGCTTATCAATCCCCCCAAACAAAAAAATTTATTGTCCTCAATCAATAGAAAAGAAAAAATAGGAATGTCATGTGGTTAAAAGTGCAATGCCTCATAAGATTCACGACATTCAACGGTATAAAATTCACATCACACCTACAATGTGAAAGAGATTGAATATTCATCCATCACAAAAGACTCATAGGAAAGTGTTTTCTTATCACATAAGTGTTTAGGGTTTAATGAAAGCACTCGCAACATGTATGAAGAAATTTCTATCATATGTTTGCAAATTTTCTAAAATATCCACAAGTCGAATGTGCACACAAGTCTAGAATCAGAAAGGACTTGGATCGGGTAGTAATGTAGGCTTTTTCAGACAAGGTAGGTAATTATGGTATAGTGACTAAAATAAATCAAGATGGCCAACTCAATAAATCAAAACCAGTCTATTTTTCATCCACCACATCTCCTCGAATACTTCAATAAAATTTCTTTTCTTCTTTCATTTTTCTGTTGCTCATTTGAATCTCTTATGCTCATATTGATTAACTATCGATATATATAAATATATACACACATATATATCTTTGAGCTTATGATATTTCTAATTTACTTTTGAGCTAAACAATAACACATCTTTATTCACCACTATTTTACATGTGTCTTCTCTACATCACAAATCAAACCATCCTTAATCTCCTTAAATCTCATAGGTAAGACAAAAACCATCATAACTCCATCAAAATATCATAAACAATATAAAAAACGGAATTAAGCTCAATGGGGTTGACTAAGGTTAATTTAATATGTGAAGGGATAATGTTTAGGATGTTAGGCTAACAAAGATGGCATAAAATCATTTTTTAGCCTTGTACACATTATGCAGTCTTGCCTTCTCTACATCACAAATCAAACCATCCTTAATCTCCTTAAATCTCATAGGTAAGACAAAAACCATCATAACTCCCAAGATTCATGGTTATCACACATCAAACGAATATAAGGCTCAAAATCTGACTTGGTTTCAAAATTTTTTTCTTCTGCAGTCAACTTCTATTCACTCAAACATCATGCAAGTGTATGTTTAAATCATATCCTATCATGCGGTATTCTACATTCATAGTGGATTAATCATAATCTACAAAGTTAAATCTCATCATCAATCGATTTAAAACTCACACTCAGTTAAGGTTGATCAAAACTAAAAAATATTCTTACACTATATTAATATTTTTTAAAAAGTAAAATGAAAGGATAGAGGGTTCCAATTCTTGTCGACATCCCCCTAACTTATTTCGAACTCAGACAATAGAAAAAGTTTGAAAATCAGACAAGAATAGGAACTATAGCTGGGTATGAATCTCATAAATCAACTTTTTATCCTTCGAATGGTTAGAACTCTCGACATTGACTTTGTGTGGCTACTAGCTCGCTATGTCGGTCGATGCTTGATATGTCGGTTGGAACAGAGCCTTTATGTTGACTCGTTCGTTGGGTCGATGTGTAGCTTATGTCGACCCTTTGTGTTGATAGACACTAGGCATGTCGGTTGATAAAAAGCTCCTCCTCGATTATTTTTTCAAAATAAAACAAAAAAAGAAACATAATTTGAAAAGGTTGGGTTACCTCCCCAAAAGTTCTTGGTTAAAATTGTAGCTCCACGGTACCACAATTTTCAGGCCCACGGAAGTCGGGTCCAAACTCACCGCCCCCTTGAATCGATCATATAGACCATTTTTTCTTGTATGACAGCAGTGCGCTAAGGATGAGATGGTGTAATTGGAAATTTTTCCATCTCATTCCCCCACTCCCATTCAAAGGCAACACGATCTTCCTTCTGTTCTTCAGTTTCTTCTACTTCCTCATCTGAAACATTAATAGAATTGATCCGTTTGCACTCTGATTGCTACCAACTTTTGTCGATCACGAAGGTGATCTTTTCATCATTTTTCTATAAAGTGATCTAGCCGGTTCTACAGTTGATCACAAATTAACTTATATAAAAAAGAGTCCCTTCCCAGTATGAAGGGCATGTTGACATCTACTTTCATGTCCAACACTACAAAATCTGTAGGAAAAATTAGATGACCAACACGAATGAGAACATCTTCCAATATACATTTCGCGCGAGACACAAATTGGTCCGCCATTTGTAGAGCTATTGCAGTCGATCTCATCTCTCGAGTGTCGCACAACATTATTTGGAACTCTATCCCCAATCTCTACTCGGATAGAGAAGCAACGTTAATCACTCTTCTCATATAGATTGATACTTGCTTTTGATGTAGCATGCTGCACTACTCATGTATCGACACGGTAGAGTTCTCCATGAACTGTTTCTTCCCACTCATCAGTTTTCGGAGGTACTTCTTGAATCTCAGGATCTCCCTCAAAGCATCAATCAGTGGCATGTTAATACTTACTTTGTTCAGATTCTCTACAAACCAAGATTACTTTGAATCTTCCTTTTGCGCGAAAATCTTTAAGGAATGGGCATCGGGGGAGTAGGAACAGCCTTTTTGGTTGATCTTTTACCTTGGGAACTTCTCTGTGTCGATCGATACTTGGCTGCGTCAGTTGCTATTGCTGGTTGGGCATGTCGATAGACATGTGGTGCATTGATCGATATGCGTGTCTCAGTTTAGGCCTTTTACATCGACTGATCTTTGTCGCTCGACATTCCCTCTTGGTCAACCTCTATGTGTTGACTGACATAAAGGGTGTCAGTCAAAACAGAGGTTTCCTCCGTGGGAATTTCCTCCTTATCTCCCCCAAACATGTTTAGGGGCATCTTCGAACCATTGTACCTCGTCCCAAACCTTAAGCTGATCGCCTTGCATTGTTTTTTTTTTCTTGGGGTTCTCTTCGGTGGTACTGGGCAGCTTCCCTAGTTTATGTAGCGTATCAAGTGAGGTAGCAATTTGACTCACTTAAGTCTCGATTAACTCCACATGCTTTTCGAATTGATCCAACTTTGTATTCACCCCGGCTAATTCTTGCTTGATCTTTCCAACCCGGTAGTCGGAAGCTTTGATAAATTTGGAGAGCACCTCATCAAGGCTGTGTTTCTTCTTTTTTACGATCTCACTATTTTGCACCTCGTAACCTTACGGAGGATGTTCTTAACCTTCCAGCTGAGCATAGGAAAACCCGAAATGAGCTCTTGGTTGGTAATGATGGTATCCCCCCAGCCGGTACTGATTTTGATAAAATTGTTGGATCATGTAATTCACGTCGGCCATGGGATCAACCTGTGCACGAAGGTCTTGCTTGGGTTTTCTGCTTTGTCTTCCATGTTGGTCAACATCCCGTGTCTCAATCGTAACAACAACTTCGTCATTCCGGCTCTTTTCACCACTTGCCCACTTTTTATCCCAAAAACCTGCAAAATCTCACCATGGCAAGCATAACATCCTCTAAACTAGACTCACGTATGAAAATAACTAATAACTATACCAACATTAACTAAAATAATGGAGAAAAACATAGATGTGTGAGTGTATTTATGAGCTTATCCATCCCCCCAAACTTAAAAAATTGATTGTCCTCAATCAATATAAAAGAAAGAGTAGGAATGTTATGTGGTTAAAAGTGAATTACTCGCAAGATTAATGACATTGAAGGATAAAAAATTAACATCACACCTGCAATGTGAAAGAGATTGAATATTCATCAATCACAGAAGACTCATAGAAAGTGTTTCACTTATCACATAATTGTTTATGGTTTAATGAAAGCACTTGCAACATGTATGAAGAAATTTCTACCATATGTTTGCATATTTTCAAAAATATCCACAGGTAGAATGTGCACACAAATCTAGAATTAGAAAGGATTTTGATCCGGTTGTAATGTAGGCTTTTTCTGACAAGGTAGGGAATTATGGACTGGTGACTAATATCAATCAAGCTGGCCAACTCAATAAATCAAAACCACTGTATTTTTCATCCACCTCATCACCTCTAATACATCAATCAAATTCCTTTTCTTCTTTTTTTTTCCTTTTTCTTTTGC
Source organism: Plectranthus barbatus (assembly GCA_026898455.1). Classification (NCBI taxonomy): domain Eukaryota; kingdom Viridiplantae; phylum Streptophyta; class Magnoliopsida; order Lamiales; family Lamiaceae; genus Plectranthus; species Plectranthus barbatus. The sequence continues at coordinate 126,596 of JAPKLW010000460.1, forward strand.
TCATTTGAATCTCTTATGCTCTTTTTGATTAAATATCTATATATATGTATAAATATAATCCTCAATGCTTATGAGATTTCTAATTTACTTTTGACCTAAACAATCACACATCTTTATTCTCCACTACTTTACATGTGTTTTCTCTACATCACAAAGAAAACCATCCTTATTCTCTTTAAATCTCATAGATAAGAGAAAAACCATCATAACTCCATGAAAATCTCATAGACAATATAAAAAAATGTAATTAAGCTCAATAGGGTTGACTAAGGTTAATATAATATGTGAAGGGACAATGTTTAGGATATTAGGCTAACAAAGTTGACCAAAAATCATTTTCTAGCCTTGTGCACACTATGTAGTCTTAAAACAGAAAAGAAGAAAGTTCTAGAGAAACAAAATCATACACGTGATTCTCACATCAAACGAATATAAAGTTCAAAATCTCACTTGGGTTCAAATTTTTTTTCTTCCACAGTCAACTTCAATTCACTCAAGCATCTTGCAAGTGTAAATTTCAATCAAATCCTATCATGTGGTATTCTACATTCATAGGGAATTAACCATAATGAACTCAGTTCAAACTCATCATCAATCGATTTCAAAATCACACTTATTTAAGATTGATCAAAACTAAAAAATTTTCCTCACACTTTATCAATAATTTTTTGCTAGGTAAAAGTTTAAATAACTGAAAGTAAAATGAAAGGATAGAGGGTTTCAATTCTTGTAAACAATCCCTAAATTAATTTCAAACTCAGAAGGTAGAAAAAGTTTGAAAATCAGACAACAATAGGAACTAAGCCTGGCTATTGATCTCAGAAATCAACTTTTTATCCTTCGAAGGGTTAGTACTCTCGATATTGACTTGGTGTGGCTACTGGCACTCTATGTTGGTCGATGCTTGATATGTCGGTCGGCACAGAACCTTTATGTCGACTCGTTCATTGGGTCAATGTGTAGCCTCTGTCGACCCTCTTTGTTTATCGACACCAGGCATGTTGATTGATATAGAGGCTCCTCGATTATTTTTTTCAAAATAAAACAAAAAAGGAAACATAATTTGAAAAGTTGGCTTACTTCTCAACAAGTTCTTGGTTAAAGTTCTAGTTCGATGGTACCACAATTTTCAGGCCCACGGAGGTCGGGTCCAGACTCGCCACCCGTTGCATCGATCCTATAAACCATTTTTTCTTGTATGAAAATAGTGAGCTCAAGATGAGATTGTGTAATTGGAAATATTTCCATATCATTCCCCCACTTCCATTCAAAGGCAGCACGATGTTCTTTCACTTCTTAAGTTTCTTCTACTTCCTCATCCGAAACTTCAATGGAAGTGATCCGGTTGCACTCTTATCGCTGCCAACTTTTTTTGATCACATATGTGATCTTTTCATCATTTGCATGCAAAGTGATCTCCCCGGTTCTACAGTTGATCACAACATCACTTATATCCAAAAGATTCCCTTCCCACTATAAGGGGCATGTTGACATCTACTTTCTTGTCCAACACTACAAAATCTGCAGAAAAAATTAGATGACCCACACGAATGAGAACATCTTCCAATATACCTTTTGGGCAAGAAACAAATTGGTCCGCCATCTATAGGGATATTATAGTCGGTCTCATCTCTCCAGTGTTGCACAACACCTTTTGGAACTCTATCCCCCAAATCTCTACTGGGATGAAGAAACAACCTCGATCACTCCTCTCTTGATTGATACTTACTTTTGAAGAAGCAAAGCTGCACTGGTCATGTATCCTCACGGTAGAGTTCTCCATTAACTGTTTCTTCCCACTCATCAGTTTCCAGAGGTACTTCAAGTATCTCGGGATCTCCCTCAAAGCTTCAATCAGTGGTATGTTAGAACTTACCTTCTTCAGATTCTCTATAAACTAAGATAACTTTGAATCTTCCTTTTTCTTGGAAAATAATTTAAGAATGGGCATCGGGGGAGTAGGAACCACCTTTTTGGTTGATCTTTTACCTTGGGAACCTCTCTGTGTCGATCGAGACTTGGCTGCATAGGTTGTTGCTGCTGGCTGGGCATGTCGATAGACATGTGGTGCATTGATCGACATGTGTGTCTCAGTTGAGGCCTCGTATATGGACTACTCTTTGTCGCTCGACATTCCCTCTTTGTCAACCTCTTTGTGTTGACTGACATGTGGTTTGTCGGTCAAAACAGAGGTCTCCAACGTGGGAACTTCCTCCTTATCTCCCCCAAACATGTTTTTGGGCATCTCCGGACCCGTGTACCTCATCCCAGCACTTAAGCTGACCGCCTTGCATTCTTTTTTATTCTTTGGGTTCACTTCGGTGGTACTGGGCAACTTCCATAGTTTATGTAGCGTACCAAGTGAGGTAGCAATTTGACTCACTTAAGTCTCGATTATCTGCACATGCTTTCCGAATCGGTCCAACTTTGTATTCACCCCGACCGGTAGTCTGAAGCCTTGATAAATTTGGAGAGCACCTCATCAAGGCTGTATTTCATCTATTTTACAATCTCACCAGTTTGCACCTTGAACCTTGCAGAGGGTGTTCTAAACCTTCCAACTCAGCATAGATAAACCCGGAATGAACTCTCGAATGGTAATGTCGGTATCCTCCCTACTAGCACTGATTTTGATAGCATTCTTGGTTCATGTAATTCACGTCGGCCATGGGATCAACCTGTGCAGGGAGGTCTTGCTTTGGTTTTCTTCTTTGTCTTTCATGTTAATCGACATCCGGGTGTTAACCGAAACAACAGCTTCATCGTTCCGGCTCTTTTCACCACTTGCCCACTTTTTAGCCCAAAAACTTGCAAAATCTCACCATGGCAAGCATAACATTCTCTATATTATACTCATGTATGAAAATAACTAATAACAATACCTAAATTAACTAAAATAATGGAGAAAAACATGGATGAGTGAGTGTATTTATGAGCTTATCAATCCCCCCAAACTTAAAAATTTGATTGTCCTCAATCATAGTAAACTGTTTCGCTTATCACATAAGTGTTTAGGGATTAATGAAAGCACTCACAATATGTATGAAGAAATTTCAACCATATGTTTGCAAATTTTCTAAAATATCCACAACTAGAATGTGCACACAAGTCTAGAATCAGAAAGGACTTTGATCGGGTTGTAATGTAGGTTTTTTCTGACAATGTAGGGAATTATGGTCTGGTGACTAAAATCAATCAAGCTGGCCATCTCAATAAATCAAAGCCACTCTATTTTACATCCACCTCTTCTCATCGAATACATCAATCAAATTTCTTTTCTTCTTCTCTTTTTTATTTTTTACTTTTTCTATTGCTCATTTGAATATGTTATGCTCTTATTGATGAAATATCTATATATATATATATACATATATTTCTTTGAGCTTATGATATTTGTAATTTACTTTTGAGCTAAACAATCACACATCTTTATTCACCACTATTTTACATCTGTCTTCTCTACATCACAAATCAAACCATCCTTATTCTCCTTAAATCTTGTAGATAAGACCAAAACCATCATAACTCTATGAAAATCTCATAGAAAAAAATGGAATTAGGCTCAATGGCGTTGTTTAAGGATAATTTAATGTGTGAAGGGACAATGTTTAGGATATTAGGCCAACAATGATGGCCTAAAATCATTTTCTAGCCTTGTGCACACAATGCAATTTTGAAACAGAAAGGAAGCAAGTTCTAGAGAAACAAAAACATACATGTGAATCTCACATCAAACGATTATAAGGCTCAAAATGTCACTTGGGTTCAAAATATTTTTCTTCCACAGTAAACTTCAATTCACTCAAACCTCATGCAAGTGTAAGTTTAAATTAAATACTATCATGTAGTATTCTACATCAACTCAGTTCAAACTCATCATCAATTGATTTGAAACTCACACTTATTTCAGATTAATCAAAACTCACACTACATAAATATTTTTATTCTAGGTAAAATTTAAATAATTGAAAGTAAAATGAAATGATAGAGGGTTCCAATTCTTGTCGACATCCCCCAAACTTATTTCAAACTCAAATAGTAGAAAAAGTTAGAAAATCAGACAAAAATAGGAACTAAACCTGGGTTTTGATCTCAGAGATTGACTTTTTATCTTTTGAATTGTTAGAACTCTCGAAATTGACTTTATGTAGCTACTGGCACTCTGTGTCCTTCAATGCTAGATATGTCGGTTGGCAAGGAGCCTTTATGTCGACTCATTTGTTGGGTCGATGTGTAGCCTCTGTCAACCCACTGTGATGATCGACATAAGGCATGTCGATCGATATAGAGGCTCCCCCTCCATTATTTTATTCAAAAAAAATAAAAAAAAGAAACATAACTTGAAATGGTTCGGTTACCTCCCAACAAGTTCTTGGTTAAAGTTGTAGCTCGACGGTACCACAATTTTCAGGCCCACGGAGGCCGGGTCCAGACTCGCCGCCCCCTTGCATCGATCATATAGACCATTTTTTCTTGTATGACAGCTTTAAGCTCTGGATGAGATGGTGTAATTGGAAATTCTCCCATCTAATTCCCCCGCTTACATTCAAAGGCAGCACAATCTTCTTTCTCTTCTTCAGTTTCTTCTACTTCCTCATCCAAAACTTCAATGGAAGTGTTCCGATTGCACTCTGATTGCTGCAAGCTTTTGTTGATCATGAAAGTGATCTTTTCATCATTTGCATGCAAAGTGATCTCGTTGGTTCTAAAGTTGATCACAACTTCACTGGTATCCAAAAGATTCCCTTCCAGTACGAGGGGCATGATGACATCTATTTTTATTACCAACAGTACATAATCTGCAGGAAAAATTAGAACATCTTCCAATACCATTTGGAACTCTATCCCCCAATCTCTGCTAGGATGGAGAAGCAACCTCGATCACTCCTCTCTTGATTGATATTTTCTTTTGAAGTAGCAAGTTGCACTGCTCATGTATCCTCACGGTAAAGTTATCCATGAACTGTTTCTTCCCACTCATAAGTTTCTAGAGGTACTTCCTGTATCCCAGGATCTCAATCAAAGCTTCAATCAGTGGTATGTTTATACTAACCTTCTTCAGATTCTCTACAAACCATGATAACTTTGAATCTTCCTTTTGCTTGGAAAATCTTTGTGGAATGGGCATCGGGGGAGTAGGAACAACCTTTTTGGTTGATTTTTTTCTTTTGGAACCTCTTTTTGTCGATCAAGACTTGGCTGCTTCGGTTGCTGCCGCTGGCTGGGCATGTCGATTCACATGTGGGGCATTGATCGACATGCGTGTCTCAGTTGAGGCCTCGTATATCAACTACTCTTTGTCGCTCGACATTTCCTCTTTGTTAACATCTACGTGTTGACTAACATGTGGGGTGTCAGTCAAAACACATGTCTCCTCCGTGGGAATTTCCTCCTAATCTCCCCTAAACATGTTTTGGGGTATCTTCGGACCCTTGTACCTCGTCCTAGATCTTAAGTTTATCGCCTTGCATTCTTTTTTATTCTTAGGGTGCACTTCGGTGGTACTGGTCTGCTTCCCTGGTTTATCTAGCGTATCAAGTAAGGTAGCAATTTGACTCACTTAAGTCTCGATTATCTGCACATGCTTTTCAACGATCTAACCATTTTGCACCTCAAAACCTTGCGGAGGGTGTTCTGAACCTTCCAACTGAGCATAGGAAAACCTGGAATGAGTTCTCAGTTGGTAATATTGGTATCCTCCCTACCGGTGCTAATTTTTATAGCATTCTTGGTTCATTTAATTCTTATCGGCCATAGGATCAACCTGTGCAACAACAATCACAAAAGCATTACATGTCAGTTTCTCCATCTCCCCCTTGAGCTTCTCTATCTCATTCTTGAGGGTATCATCAGTTTCTTTCTTCTCCACCGCCTTGACTTGGGGTCACCTCGGATTTGCCCACTTTTTAGTTTGCATGGCCATCTGGAGCAGCTTGATAGCTTTTTGTCTACGGATTTTCTCATCACTGAACTTCCGACTGCATTGTTCACCGATTCTTGGGTTCTTTCATTCATCCCCGGTAGAAGATATGTGCGTGCTCCTTGATATCAACTCCATGGCTGGGACAACTCCTCAACAACTCATTGAATCTGTTCCATGCCTCGAATTAGGATTTATCAATCTTTTGATGGAACTGCAGAGTTTCCATCTTCTTTTTAAATGATCATGGATGGTGGGATGTATGTGGAATGAAATTCTGCTTGGAGTTCATCCTAAGTCCTGATGCAACTGCAATCCAAGGCTGTAAATCAAGTCCACGCTTCAAGTCCACGCTTGATCCCTAAGTGAGAAGGGGAACAAACGCAACCTGCTTACATCTTGGCTAACTCCATTCGCTTGACAGTGTCACACACCTCCACAAACATCATGAGGTGTGTATATGGGTCCTCCACATGTCGACCACCAAATTGGTTCAGCTGAACCATCTGAATACGACCGGTTTCGAGTTTGAAGTAATTAACATTGACTCCAATAACAAATCCCTCATTGCCGGGATGTGGTCTATACCTCCTTGCCATGGCATTGGGATCGTCATCGTCTGAGAAATATCTTCGCAACCTTTCTCTCTCAATCTCTCTTTCCCTTCTTGAAGCTTCCGCTCTTTCGACTTCCTTTTCAGCTATCAACTGCTTGATCAGTTCCCTCATCTTATTTTCTTCTAGGACCAGCAGAAGAGCACTCTTTGTTGTGATTTGAGTGTCCGAGGTAGCATATTCAGACCATATTCCTCATTTTGATTGTTCAATGATTGTGTTTTTCTTATCTTTGCTCTTCCTTTTTGTGATTGTTGCCTCGATATTTCGGTCAAAGGCTTCCAATGGTTTACCATGAACTCTCGTGTTCATGCAAAACCTGAGAACGGAGTTTCTAAAAAATCAATTGGCGTCGACCGACACAGGGTGTTTCTATCAACACGAGTGAGCTCTTTGTGTCGACCGACATGCGAGATGTCGATCGAAACAGAAGCTTGCCACAAAAATTTACACATGCACATGAACAAAAAAAACAACCAAATTTTAAATAAATAAAAAAACTCAATCCAATAAATTCAAAAACAAACTAGTAATAGAATAAATTCTAACACTTCCCGGCAACAGCGCCAATTTGATCACTCGTAAAACTATAGGTTAAATTGTAGTAAATAGTGACAAATAAATTTATATCATGAATTTCGAACCCCCAGGGAATGTATGAAAAAATTATTTCATGTACATGGCTTTCAAAACTTATTTGTTTGAGTACTTCAAAATTGGGTTTTGTTTTTATAAAACTAAAGATAACAAAACAGGAATTTAAAGGTTTTAAAACAATAATTAAAGAGTACACATTCTAGGGCAGATAATCAATCTATCAACATGTAAAATTCATCAACTTAACAATGGGGTATAGACAAGATTCAGATGAATTCAATTCCTTGTTTGGCAATTGATAACTGCAGAAAGCAGCGAGCAAATAATAATTTTTACACCCTACGGTGGTCGATCCCACAAGGACTGCGCAACGAAAAATCCAAAGTACTAGCTATAGTTTTTAGAACACAGATGTTTGAGGGTTTTGGAAAAGTGATTTTGTTTTGAAAATTAAAGATGACAGTGCAATAAAATAAAGGTTTTGAAACAATTAAAGAGAAACACAGATCCTAGGGCAGATAATCTAATCATCAACATGCAATCTCAATCAACTCAGCAATGGGAAAAACATAGATTTTTGTGGATTAAATTCCTTGGTCAGACAATTAAATCCTAGATTATTAATTAGTGACTATCTCCTCTCGGTCTCAAGAACACCAAATTAATCAATCTCATAATTATCTAATTATTCCTATGTAGGTTTCTTCCTTTTGAGACAGAAAACAAACACAATTAATTCTCTCTTCCTGTTAATAATTTTCATCTCTCGATCCATCAATTATTAACTATAAACCTAGATCTCAATTCACCTCTCGGTCCTTCTTTTAATCTAGATTATAAAATTAAATCAGAGAATTAAACCTTGCTATATGACTTGATATCAATTAGACATGCATGAGAAAACAAATCATAACTCTAGAACCTGTTTAGGGTTCTAGCCACAAATCATGACTAGAAAATAAAGAAACATTTAATTAATGAACTTACAAATGAAAAGGAACCTTCAATGTCTTTAAAAACTACAAAACTCAATGTAAAATCCAAGGAAAAACTGTATAATTTTTGTGCCTAAGAGTTCATATTTATAGAGGGGGAAAAAGACCTAATTAGAGTATTGGGTAAAAATAGCAAAAACTGCCAAAACAGGCCAAAAACAGCCTTTTCGGGCCTCCGTGTCGATCGACAGCCTGTCTGTCGATCGACACAACCATCCAGTCGAAATCCGGATTGAAATTTGTGTCGATTCTTCAAGTTGAGCTTCTGTGTCGAGCGACACAAATCCTGTCGATCGACAGGAATGCATGCGTCGATCCCCATCTGCGCAGTCTCACGGTTTTTGCCATAACTTTTGCTCCCGAACTCCGATTGACCCGATTCTAGTTGCGTTGGAAAGCTAATTCAAAGATATTTCTATTTCCATGCTCCATAAGCTCGGATTCCATGTGTGGAAAAATTTGTGACTGTTCCTTTGAACATCATCTGCTTTCGGTACGGGTTTCCAATGAATTGGGCCTAAAACCTGCAAAAATCACCCATCAAAGGCATAACACCCTCTAAAATAGACTCATGCACAGAAATAAGTAAAAACATAATGTAAAACACTTGAAACAATGGAGAAAAATATAGATAAGTGAGTATAAATATGAGCTTATCAAACCCCCCAAACTTGAATATTAGATTGTCCTCAATCGAAGAAAAGAAGAAAGAAAGCTCAAGCAGTTTAAAGTGCAATGCCTCACAAGATTCATCACAATCCAGGTTCATCAATCCACATCACACAAACAATTGAAAGAGATAAGATATTCATCAACTTAGGAAGTCTCACGGAAAAGTGTATCGCTCAATCACTCAAGTGTTTGGGTTTCAAATGAAAGCACACACAATATGTATGAAGAAATTTCTACCATAGGCTTGCAAGAGTTCTAAAATCTCCACTGCTCATTTGTGCACACAATTCAAGAATAAAAAAGGACTTTGATTAGGTTGTAATGTAGGCTTTTTGTGAAAGGTAGGGAAATATGGCCAAGTGACTAAATCAATCAAGTTGTACACCCTCAATCAATCTGACCACCATCTTATAAACATCTACCCTTCTCCTTAAATTTTTCAACACAAATCAACGCTCATTTTTTTTTCTCTCGTCCTTTTATGCTCTTAAAAATTTTATTTAATGATTTGAGCTTATAAGGACACAACTCTTTTTTTTTTTTTAGAGCCCAACCTTCTTTTGCTCACCAATCTAAAATTTTCATATCCACTCATAACAATTATCCTTATTTCACCCAAATCCTATAGACATGATACAATTCACTTTTTTCATAGCACTATCTCATAGACAAAATAGAACTACAATGTTTTTCTTAAGTCATAGACCAAGAAAGAAAAAGTAACAGGCTCAAAGGGGCTAATCTAGGGATAAAATATAACAAGGGACAGTGTTTAGGATAATTTGGCTAACAAAGATGGCCTAAGATCATTTTCTATCCTTGTGCACACTATGCAGTCTCAAAACAGAACAAAAGCAAGTTCTAGAGAAACGAAAACATACATGCGAATCTCTCATGAACAAATAAAGGCTCAAAACTTACTTGGGTTCAAAAATTCTTCCTTTGTCAATTTTAATCCACTCAAACATCATGCAAGTGTAAGTTTCAATTAGACCCTATCATGTGGTATTCTACATTTATAGGCAAATCTACCACAATTGAAATAAACTCAACAATCAAAGATCGATTCCAAACATTGCATATAATGCTAGAGGGTTCAACTACTTAAAGATTTTCCTCACATACTATCTACATTTTTTTTATTGGCAAAAATTAAACACACCAAATCAAATAAATGCAATAAAAACAAGCAAGTAAAGGATAGAAAGTTTGAATTTCATGTCCACATCCCCCCAAACTTATTTTGAACTCGGAGAGTAAGAAAAAGTTTGAAAATCAGAAAAGAAACAGAACTGTACCGGACTGTCGATCTCAGACATCGACGTTTTTATCCACCCGAGGAAGTCAGCTCTGCGCGACGAAGATTTGGTGCTGCTGGCACTCTGTGTCGATCGACAGGGGGCCTGTCGATCGACACAGAGCCTTTGTCAACTTCTGCTGCTTTTGATCGAAGTGTTCTCCGTGCGTCATGCCTCTGTGTCGATCGACAGCCGGTCTGTCGATCGAAATAGAGGTAATTCCTCTAATTTTTTTTTTCAAAATTGAACAACAAAACCAAAAAAAAGGTAAAGGCAGAAAATAAAATATACGAAAATTTAAAGGAATTGAAGTATAAATATATAACAGTTGGGTTACCTCCCAACAAGTGCTTTAGTTAACGTCGTAGCTCGACGATACCTCAGTTCAGAACCAGGGTGGGCTAGATCGCACTCGCCTCCCATGAGAATCCACCATGTAGACCCACCTATCTTGGATGACAGCTGTGAGCTCAGGAAGAGACGGTGTAATTGACCATTTTGCTGACTCGTTCCTTCGCTCCCATGTTTGAGCGGCTTGGTCTTCTTTGAACTCCTCACTTGCTTCTTCTTCTTCTTCCTCAGCTGCTTCCTCTCAGAATGTGATTCTGAAGCATTCGGATTGTTGCCGGCTTGTGTCGAGCTTGAATGTGATCCTTTCCTCATTTGCTCGAAGCGTGATCCCCCCACCACGGCAATCAATCAGAGCACCACTAGTGTCTAGGAATTCCCTTCCCAAGATGAGGGGTGTGCTCCCATCTTCGTTCATGTCGAGGACCACAAAATCTGCAGGAAAGATAAGATGACCTACACGATTAAGTACATCTTCAATTATACCTTTGGGGCGAGACACAGATCGGTCTGCCATCTGCAAGGTGATAGTGGTCGGCCTCAACTCTCCAATCTTGAGGCGCCGGAAGATGGAGAAGGGGATCAGGTTGATACTGGCACCAGTGTCGCACAGCACCTTCTCAAACTTGAACCCCCCGATCTCAACTGGGATGGTGAAACAGCCTGGATCACTTCTCTTGACTGGAAGTTTCTTCTGTAGGACCATACTGTACTGCTCATGAAGCTTCACGATTGCATTCTCCACAAAGTGTTTCTTCTCGTTCATCAGCTTCCGGAGATATTTCATGTAACTTAGAATTTCAGAAAGAGCTTCAATTAGTGGAAGATTAATACTTACCTTCTTTGAGTTCTCGACAAAGCGTGAGAACTTGGAATCCTCCTTCTGCTTGGCGAATCTCTGAGGAAACGGCATCGGATGTGTCTTGGCAGCCTTGGAAGTGGAAGAATGCTGCTTGGAATGCTGCTGTGTCGACTGGCATTTGCTCTGTCCTGCCAGTCGATCGATAGGGGGTGTGTCGATCGACACACCCTCTGCAGTTCTGTCAGGACTCCTCCTCTGAATCTGTGTCGACTGCCTCTTTTGGGTCCCTGTGTCGATCGACAGGAATCCTGTCGATCGAAACAGAGGCCGGCTCTGCTTCTTTTCTCCCCCCAAACTTGCTTTGGGGCATGCTCGGACCTTTGTAGCTCTTTCCGGACCTCAGCTTCACAGCTTTGCAATCTTTCTGGTTCTTGGGATTTGCCTTGGTGGTGCTGGGCAGCTTTCCTGGAGTATGTTGTATCCCGATAGTGGTAGCAATTTGGCTCATTTGAGTTTCAATGATCTTGGCATGCTTGCTGAGCAGATCCACCTTTGAGTTGACTCCTTCCACTTCTTTCTCGATTTTCCCCATTCTGTGGTCTGAAGCTTTGATGAAATTCTTCAGCACCTCTTCAAGGGTTTCCTTCTTCTTTTCCACAATCTCACCATTCTACACATCAAAATCTGGCGGTGGTTGTTCGGCAGCTTCAGGCTGAGAGTAGGAGAAACCTGGATGAGGTCTAGGATGGTAGTGTTTGTATCCCCCTTACCGGTACTGATTCTGGTAGCCACCACGATTCATGTAATTCACGTCGACGATAGGGTCAACCTGTGCAACAGAAACATAAGCAGAAGTAGTTAGTTTTTCAATTTCCCCCATTCGCTTCTCAACCTCTTTCTTCAGTGCATCATCCTCCTTTGCCTCGATAGCTCGAATTTGTGGCCTCCTTGGATTCCCCCATGGTTGATCATGTAAGGCCATCTTTTTGAACAACTTCATGGCCTTTTCTGGTGACTTGCTCATCAATGAACCTCCAGCTGCATAGTCCACCAACTTCTGGCTCTCCACGGTCAACCCTCTGTAGAAGATATGAGCCTGCTCCTCGGTAACCACTCCATGACCCGGACAACTTCTCAGCAGCTCATTGAACCTGGTCCACCCCTCAAAGAGAGTCTCATCCATCCTTTGGTGGAACTGCAGGATTTCCATCTTTTTCTGAATGATCACTGACAGCGGGAAGAATGCGCCGAGGAACTCTGTTCGGAGATCAGCCCATGTCTGAATGTTGGTGCAATACAAAGCGGTGAACCACGACCGCGCCTGATCCCTAAGTGAGAAGGGGAACAGACGAAGTCGGATCACATCCTGAGAGACTCCATTCTGCTTGATGGTATCACACACCTCCACGAACATCCTGAGGTGGGTGTACGGATCCTCCACTGGCGGTGATGCCAATAACAAATCCCTCATTCCCGGGCTGTGTTCTGTACTTCTTGGCCATCGCGTTGGGGTCCTCATCATCGAAGTCATCTGTGCGGGCTCTCTCTTGATCTCTTCTTTCGGCCACGCGCCTTTCTGCTTCCCTTTCCTCCAGGAGTTACCTCATGATGTCTTTCATGTGGTTGACTTCATGGACCAGTAGTAGGACATTCTCTGGAGTAATCAATGGTTGGTTGGTCTCATTTCCCCCATCGGAACTGCTTGTACTTGTCATGATGATCTCAGTGGTCTCCTAGGCTTTTCCCTTCCTTTTTCTGATGGTGGCCTCGATTTCTGGGTCAAACGTCTCGAGTGGCTTGCCCTAGGCCCTTGTGTTCATAAACCTGCAAAAAAGGCAACAAAAAAATACAGGAAATCAGGACTGTGTCGATCGACACGGGTGTTTTCTGTGCCTGTTTCGGTCGACAGAGATTCTGTCGGTTGAGACAGAGGCCGAAAACCAGAAAAACTGAACAGGAACAAACACGAAAATCAAACACCAAAAACCAAAATCAACAAACTAAATACGAAATTAAAAACAGTAAAACCAAAAAAAAAACAAAATTAAAATAAAATACAGCCTCAATCCATCAGAACCAAAAATAAACTAATAATTAGATAGATCTGACAAGTCCCCGACAACGGCGCCAATTTGATAACTGCAGAAAGCAGCGAGCAAATAATAATTTTTACACCCTAAGGTGGTCGATCCCACAGGGACTGTGCAACGAAAAATCCAAAGTACTAGCTAAAGTTTTTAGATCACAGATGTTTGAGGGTTTTGGAAAAGGGATTTTGTTTTGAAAATTAAAGATGACAGTGCAATAAAATAAAGGTTTTGAAACAATTAAAGAGAAACACAGATCCTAGGGCAGATAATCTAATCATCAACATGCAATCTCAATCTACTCAGCAATGGGAAAAACATAGATTTTTGTGGATTAAATTCCTTGGTCAGACAACTAAATCCTAGATTATTAATTAGTGACTATCTCCTCTCGGTCTCAAGAACACCAAATTAATCAATCTCATAATTATCTAATTATTCCTATGTAGGTTTCTTCCTTTTGAGACAGAAAACAAACACTATTAATTATCTCTTCCTGTTAATAATTTTCATCTCTCGATCCATCAATTATTAACTATAAACCTAGATCTCAATTCACCTCTCGGTCCTTCTTTTAATCTAGATTATAAAATTAAACCATTCTATATGACTTGATATCAATTAGACATGCATGAGAAAACAAATCATAACCCTAGAACCTGTTTAGGGTTCTAGCCACAAATCATGACTAGAAAATAAAGAAACTTTTAATTTTTGAACTTACAAATGAAAAGGAACCTTCACTGTCTTGAAAAACTCCAAAACTCAATGTAAAATCCAAGGAAAAACTGTATAATTTTCGTGCCTAAGAGTTCATATTTATAGAGGGGAAAAAAGACCTAATTTGAGTATTGGGTAAAAATAGTAAAAACTGCCAAAACAGGCCAAAAATAGCCTTTTCGGGCCTCCGTGTCGATCGACAGCCTGCCTGTCAATCGACACAACCATCCAGTCGAAATCCGGATTGAAATTTGTTTCGAGTCTTCAAGTTGAGCTTCAGTGTCGAGCGACACAAATCCTGTCGATCGACAGGAATGCATGCTTCGATCCCCATCTACGCAGTCTCACGGTTTTGGCCATAACTTTTGCTCCCAAACTCCGATTGATCCGATTCCAGTTGCGTTGAAAAGCTAATTCAAAGATCTTTCTATTTTTATGCTCCATCAGCTAGGATTCCACGTCTGTAAGAATTCGTGACTGTTCCTTTAAACATTATCTGCTTTCGGTACGGGTTTCCAATGAATTTGGCCTAAAACCTGCAAAAATCACCCATCAAAGGCATAACACCCTCTAAAATAGACTCATGCACAGAAATAAGTAAAAACATAATGTAAAACACTTGAAACAATGGAGAAAAATATAGATAAGTGAGTATAAATATGAGCTTATCAGCAATTTAAATCTTAAATTACTAAAACATGTCTATCTCCTCTCGGTCTCATGAGCACATGCTAATCAATCCCAATAATTATCAGATTTAATCATTCAACTAATTCTTCCTTTGGAGACATAAACAAATTGCGTTTAATTTCTCTTCCTATTATCAATTTTCACATTTCAGTCTTTCAATTGAAAACTGCAAATTTAGATCTAATTTCATCTCTCGATCCTTCCTTAAATCTAGATCCGGTTGAATGAAATCAGAAAATTAAACCATGCTATCGAGTTGATTTATTTAAACATGCATCAAGATGAGCCCTAGAACCTGCTAGGGTTTTTAGCCACAAAACATGGATAGAGCAAAAGAAAGCATATTATTTAAGGTCATAAAATAAGTTACAATAATTAAACTTGAACCTTGAAGTCTCAAAAATTGCAATGCTCTATTAAATTCTTAAATCTAAAATATGATAAAAGTCTCTCCAACTCGAGCCTAATGAGTTTTATATATATATAGAGGAGAAATTGTGACTCAATTAGGTATTGGACCAAAATATAGAAAACATCCAAACTGAGCAAAATTTCCTTCTCAAGCCTCCGTGTCCATTGTCACATGGCATTTCGATCGACATGGCCTTCATATCGGTCTTCCCCTTCTACTCCAACTTTGATTGCTGCGAAACATCCTTGTGGATCGACACAGGGTGTGTCGATCGACATGGATCTCCATGTCGAGCCTTTCATCTTTTCTCCCTTCGATCGACATCGACCATAACATCGATCGACATGCACTATATTGGTCATGTCGGTCTCCCTCTTTGACTCCAACTTTGATCACTAAAAAACATCTATGTCGATCGACATGGATCTCTATATCGAGCCCTTCTTCTTTCCTGCCTTTGATCGATATTTATCCTCCTTAGCAATTAACATGCACGATGTTGGTCGACACAGAGGTCTTTCTCGGGTTTTTAGCTTTGTCTTCCTTGTCGGTCGACATCTCGTGTGTTGACAGAAACAATAACTTCATCATTCTGGCTCTTTTTCCCACTTGACCAGTTTTTAACCAAAAACCCTGCAAAAACTCACCATGGCAAGGATAACATCTTCTATACTATACTCATGCATGGAATAGCTAGTAATTATACCTAAAATTACTAAAACAATGGAGAAAAACTAGGATAAGTGACTTTATTTACGAGCTTATCAGAGCTGCTAATTGAAGACATACAAAGGGTCGGGCAAGTGAGCTTGTAAGCTGAAGAGCAAAGGCATTCTTCAGCTAGTAATAGATCGTGGGAGCACCATGTATTTATTCAGTTAGTGGATTACCAGACTTTTTTCTAAAGAGTGGATGTAGGACCTTTTGATGTCTAAACCACTATAAATCCTTTGTCGATTCACTATTTTTTGTTCATCAGTTTACGTAATTAAAAACTCAGCACCCAAGTGTTGAAGTATAAACTGAAACTGACTCGTAAGACTATTGGACTAAAACATAAAAATGAGTTTTGAAAAGACAAACTAAGACTGATGCTCAGTTTGGATAAGTGCAAGTACCAACCATTAATCTATTTTTTGCTATGCAACTTATACATTGAAAAACCTGGACCATCAAGTGGTATCAGAGCGGTCAATCCTTCCAGGTTGGTTTTTGAACTCACTTAGGACCGAGATCCATTTTTCTTGCACATCTTTTCCGTCTTAGCTCATGTAATTTATATTCAGCATGAATATTCCAAAGTTACCGCCGTACAATGCTGAAAAGTATGACATTTGGAAGAGGAGGTCTTCCATTCAGCTCTAGAGCTTTCATCCTTAGATGGTCGATATTTTGGAAAGAGGACCAATCAAGATCACAAAGGTCCTACCTGTTAGGAATATTGTTTGAAATTTAAAAACCCCTTAGTTATCAATGTATGTTTATTATGTTTTGGCGCATCAGCGCTCAAGCCGATCTAGCTTCTAGAAACTTAGTATTGAGTCAAAATGTAAAAGTCTTACATATGTCATATATACTTGAGTTTTAATAGAACTAGAATAGAAGAATAAATAATGCTGAAGGAATCAACAGACTTGATGATTGCTTAAGATTGCTGAAGAATCTTGTAAAAGCCAGCAAACATGATGGAATGCTGAACGCACTCACGAGAATACCGATGAAGTAACGTCAGCATGTTGTGAGATCTTAGCAAGCCTGCTGGGATGTTAGCTGAATGACAATTGCCAGCAAACACTCAACAGCAATCAAGGAAATAATACAAGTCGTAAATCAGAATGATCCGGATCACAAGGAAACCCGATGAATCAGAGAATAGAACAATCAACAAACACAACAGAGGTTTCAAATTTAAACTAAAGACCATTTTTGACAATATAGCTATAAATAGGAGCTACGCTAATCACATACAAGGGAAACTTCAAGAGTCTCTGTGCGCTGAAGAAAAAGGAAGAACAGAGATTGGTGAGGAATCCCTTTTATTCAAACGAATAAGATTTAAACAACTGTTTTGAATCTTCACCTATAAATAGGTGTCATCCAAAAATGTTTAAAAGGTTCGCGAAATTCCATTTACAGAGAAAATAAGAGTAGACTCAAACACTCTCTACCTCACGCGAACACATCCGAGCTAGTACGTGATTGAAACTTTTTCACAAGCTATCATACTTGAAGCTCGAGACCTATGAGGTTTGATTTTGAAGGTTAATTTTGGGATTCTCTCTATTCCAGGAAAGAATCTAGTTGTCACCTTGTTGTGCAAGCGTGATTATTAGGGGCAATCGCCAACACAAGGATAGGTTCTGGGAAGAACTATAAAACTCCCAACAGTCGATCTCCAAGGGGAAGGGAAGTTTGTCCTCACTCTACGAAGCGACGAGGTGAAGATTGAAGAACAAGGTTCTTGAAGGTGCATGCTGACCAGACAAAGGAGCTGCTCAACGTTAGAAATCAGGCATGACCTTATATTTAATCGTTTAGTAAATTTTCAGTCAGAGGACAGAAGAGTGGACGTAGAACATTTGTTCAAACCACTATAAATCCTTGTGTCCCTTTACTGCTTTATTAAGTTATATTGTGGTTGCGCATATTTAAAACTCAACACATTAAGTGTTGTAGTCTAAACTGCATCTAATTTAATGAATATTAGAGCTAAAACATATTTGATAAACACTTGCTAAGTCGAGATCTTAGCAAGATATGAGTAAGAAATCATTAATACTTTCGTTGCATATATAAATACTCTTATTTGAGAACAACACTTCCACCTCTAGGAGCTAAGGGCCCCAAACAGTAGAAAAGCCATATGAATAATGGAGCCCCAGAGATAATAGACGGAACCAGCTTGAATAAATTGCTCATCAAGCCATCCTCTCAACTTTACCAGACTCTTCCGTAGAGGAAGTAATACAATTTGATAATGCAAAAGAGATTTGGGATTAAGTCGATAGTTTTTTTCAGGAGACCGATCAGATGAAGATGAACAAAGTACAAGTTTATGTCGACAAGTATGAATAATTTTAGATGCTACATGGAGAAATCATCTAATCGATGAATGCACGATTCAATGCCATCGTCAGCAAACAAAAGGCTTTGGATAGAGTTTAATCGACAACCGATATTTATGACAATATCCTGTCCAAGATGCTGAAAGAAGATTGGTTCATTAAGACGATTGCTTTGAAAGCAAAGGATCTTTCAAAGACGACGATGATGGAACTATTTGCCCAACTTCAAGCCCATGAATGGGACATTCAAATTGTTAACAAAAACAAGGCTATAAGAGCAGCCAACTCACCAAGCCCCCACGCTGAAGATGCAACCTATTTTGTCAAGAGGGACTCCAAGTGGAGGCCTAATAAGCCCTTTCAGAATGGCCGCCAACAGGTCAGTCCAGCGCTCAACCAAAAGAGATCCTATCTACCTCAGGGTCTCTACATAAGGAAGGAGAAAGCTCAATAACTGAGCTTTCAGAGCAAATGACAGGAGTATCGACAAGAGAGCCCAACGATAATGCTTCAAGTGCAATTTCTTCGAACATTTGAAGTTTGAGTGTCCCTTGGTGGATAGGAAAGAAAGAGAGTGGCTCAAGAAGATCTTTGAACGAAGAGCATCAAAAGCTATGACCGATGCTATGATACCCAAACTGAAGTGCCGGACATCCCGGATCATGATGAGGACTGTTACACTTTAGAAAAAGAAACATACAAAGAAGCTCCACTCGCATTCATAGTCACCTTAGGTGAAGATATTAATGAAGAGCCAGAAACTGAGATAGCTCTCACTGTTTTGAGTGAGTAGGTAGAATTACCTCAATTTCTAATTTGTTTTGATGCATCTTTAACGAAACTGAATTGCATTGCCCTGATTCAGAAGAAGTCACAATTGACATTTTATCTCAAGAATTTGAAAAATTTTATGCTATAAAAAATGTCATAGCCAGTGAAAACACCTCACTGAGATCGCAAGTTTCAATTTTGACCGATGAGATTGAAGAAACTAAGTCAGTCAATGAGGAATTGGAAAAACTCAAAGAGGATCACTCAATTTTACTTTAAAGTTGTGAAAATCTTCAAGGTTAGTGCAAATCTTTGAAACTTACCGCCTTTGAGCAAGAAGAAAAACTCAGTTTCTTTAAGAAAGGCTCAAGAGGACTCGATGAGGTCATGCAATGCATGAGAGAATACCTTAAAAGTTGGTGATAGGTTTTGAATAAGATTTGAGCAGTGAAACCTCCACACAGACGAGTGGACAAGGGGGTAGTGTTGAAAGTACCTGCTCAGACTGGTTACACTAAAGGTTGGTTAGCCAACAACCCCAAACTGACTGACCAAAGTGGGACTAATAATTCCAAGACTAAGGGAAAGCTGATAAAACAGCACAACCCTAGACTAACTAAGTTTCAGTCTGGAGGGAAGTCTGTCCAGCAACCGAAACTGACCAAGCAGTATTTTCCTATTATAAGGAAGTCTGTCTCATCGACTAGTTCGACAAAGAAGTCAGTCTATACAGCAAGGAAATCAAACACACAACCCGGTCAGGTTACTTACTAGGGACCCAAATTTCAAACCCAGCTTGAAAGGAGAATTCTACCAAGTAGGGGGAACACCTACTTGAGGCCAGAGCCCAAAAACATGTTTATTTTAAGAGCTGTGAAGGCTAACCACGATGGTTAAAACATATCTAATAAGACCACAAAGGTACCACACTTATCCGGAACCTAGATTTCAAGGTTCTCAAAGGAAGCACACCTCTAAGATAACTACACACACTCCCACCCCTTCCCAAGCCTTTGTCATGCATTATTACCAAAGATAGGGAAAGGTTTCTGCGAGTGATGACAAGAAGAAGCCAGTTGACTTAAAAATAAAAAAGATTTGGATTCCTAAAGGGTTAATCTAAAGAACTAATCCCGTAGAACCGGCAGATATATGGGGACCTAAATATAATTTGTTATTTTTTTGGAATAATTGCATGCGGATAAGCTTTAAGAGAAGAGCGAGTGGATTCTTGACAGTGGATGCTTGACTAACATGACTGGGTAGAATGACCTGTTTACACATCTCAGCATGGTTAGAGGACCATAAGTCTTGTTCGGTGATAACTTTAGGGGAAGGGTTATAGGAAGGGGATGCATAGAGCAAAATGAAGTTCGCTTTATTATTGCATCCCTAGTCACGAACTTGAAGCACAACCTCCTCAGCATAAGTCAACTGAGCGAAAGTGAATACAGAGATCGCAAGATCAAGAACAAAGCTTTAGGAGATGTCAAGCTAAGAGGAATTTGCAAAGGAGGTTTATATATAGTAGACTAGCAAAGTGGGCAAACTAACTCATGCTTCGTGGCTACCAGTTACATGGAGATTAATTGGTTGTGGCACAAGAATTGAGCCACTTGAACATTAGGACGGTCAACTATCTAGCAAAACATGAATTGGTGGAAAATCTGACCCAAGGTGCGCTCAAGAAGAAAGGAGTGTGCAAAGCTTTCCAGAAAGGGAAACAAATCAAAACATCCTTCAAGAACATGTTAGTCAGCCCCAACACCACTCGAGTGCTAGAGTTACTTCATACGGACTTGTTTGGTCTAGTAACTCCACCAACCATTGGAGGAAAGTGGTTCTCACTGGTAGTTGTGGATGACTACTGAAGGTGCACATGGATAAAGCTTCTTAAGATAAAGAGCGAAGTGAAGATCATTCTTCGAGAGCTAATAATGCAAGTTTAGAACTAAAGAGAAGTTACAGTCATGAGAATTCGTTGAGACAATGGGACAGGGTTTTGCAACAGCTCTTTGATGGGTTTCTACGTGGAAGCTGGCATCTAGCATGAGTGATCAACTCCAAAAACACCGCAACAGAATAGGCTTGCAGTGCGAAGGAACAGGACGCTGGCAGAGACCAACTTTGGTGAGAAATATTTGGTTGAAGCATTGATGATGGCCTGTTACGCACAAAATCTAAGCGCCATCAACAATCGACATCAGAATTCCCTGTACGAAGTTTATCATAGTTGTAAGCCCTCCTTAGCTTATCATCGTGCATTTGGTACTTGATCACTAAAATTATTTAACAGTGACTTAGCAGAGCTAATAATATAGTGGCAAATAAAATTATCGATCCCTCAGGGAAAGAGGTAACGAATAACCTTTAAGTACTAAATCAAGCGTTCTTGAAAATATTGATTAGGAATATCAGATGAAAAGGTTTTGGTTGTTTTGGAAATCGTAATCTTTGCAATTGAAAATTAAACAGGAAACTTGAAAAACTTTTGAAGTCAAATAAGAAAAGTACAGATTCCAGGGATATCTACCTATCAAGTATAACATGTACGAACGAATCGATTAATTCCCAATTTTAATTCCTCTTCGTAGTGAAATATCAGAAAAGTATTACGAACTTCTTTTTGGACAATTCGTAAAGTAGATTAGTCAATTACCTATCTCCGCTCGGTCTCAAGATAAATTAACTAACTCCAAAAGATCTACAGATTTATTCCTACAATTAATCTCCTTCAGTTACAACAAGAAATCAAATTATATTGTGAAAATCTGTTTCGATTAAAAACTATTACAGTTACGTCTCTAGAATTCAACTAGTAATCCTAAGTTGTGGCCAACATACTTAAAGATTAAGAATAAAACCAGATTTCACAAACTACGAAGGGAAAGGGAAAAATAATTCGATTAATCACAACATGCATACATTGATAGTTCGAAACCCTAGAATCTGAGAAGGGATTTAGTTACACATATTCATGGTAATATTCATCGAAGAAAAATACAACCTGAATTGCATAAAAACTAGAATCCGGAAGTCTTCTCGGAAAAACTTGTCTTCAAACATAAAAACCCTAAAAATTCTTCAACTCTAATATTCTAATACTTGCTCTAACTCTCACTCTCTAAAAACACACATTCTCCCCTTGAAAAACGAATTATACATGAGTATTTATAATGATGAAAAATGTATCTAGCATTATCTAGGATTAGATATGCATCTATCTCCAAATCAGATGAGAAACAGGATTTCCGCATGCGCGTCGACCGCGTCTGATCTTCGTCGATCGCGTTTCAACTTCCTGCCTCGTCGATCGCTTCTGAACAACGTCGGTCGACGAGGCCTCCTTCCTTCCGTCGATCGCTTGCCAATAACATGCCTCGTCGATCGACTAAGGGCCCTCGTCGATCGACGAGGTCTCGAACACTGGATCCTGATTCCTCTATTTTTTGACTAGAAACCTGCACGATTCATCAAACACAACATTCCAAGTACAAAAACCAACTCATGCACGAAAATAAGTACAAAAACGATCTAAACATCACACAAACAGTCAAAGAACAATAAGATAAGTTGGTGAAAATCCTAACTTATCAACTCCCCCAAACTTAAACCATTGATCGTCCTCGATCAATTCACAGAAAAGATGTACAATCAAATGCAGATACGAGTGTGCAATGCCTCACAAGCCTATTTCGCAATCCAAGTTTCACTTATTCACAAAAATCATGCAATCCAAACAAATTCTCATTGGTAAACTGTTAAGGAGAAACCTCACCGGACAGTGTTTGCACTCATCACTCAATCAAGCAAAAAGGGTTTTGAAATTTCACACAATCAAAGTTTTAGTTTATTTCACCATAGGTTTGACAAATTTCTCATCTCTCCACTGCTTGTTAGTGTGGTTTTTCAGGGAATCAGAAAGGTCTTCATTTGGTTGTAATGTGGCTTACCTAAAAGGTAGGATATTTTTGGCTAAGTGACTCAAAATATTTCAATCAAACCCAAATACTCAAACATATCATAACCACATCATTTTTTCTATTTTCACACACAATCTTGTTCTTTTCCTTTCTTTTCTTTTCATCATTCTCGGGGTTCCTAAGAACTTGCTTTATGAACAACATAAGTAAGTTTCTTTCTCTTTCACCAATTGTTCATTTTTCTTTTTCTAACTTTCTCATGGAAACCCCCCCCCCCTTTTTTTTTCTTTCTTTTCGCTCATGGCCTCACATGGCCTCTCAACACACTCCCACAATTCACACCATCCAATAAATCACAATCATCTTATTCATCAACCCTTCTAATCAAAGAAAAATCCATTCAAGGCTCAAAGGGGCTACAAGTGAAGATTCAAGGTTAGTGTATGGGGAATGGCTACGAAAGAACATGCCTAAAATCATTTTCACCCTATTACCACACTTAATGCAACCTCAAGAGAGAAATTCGTCAAATTCTGGGAAATAAATCTAACAACTTTGTCACTCATTAAACGAAAAATGGGCACAAATCTCACAAGGTAGAAATTTCGTTGCTCCTTAATAATTAACCAATTTCGAACAGTCATCATGCAAGAATTTAAGTTTCAAAGATCAACATATCAAGCAAAACAGCTCCTATCATCGGCTACTCTATCACACAAATTATCATTCTTAATCAGCAAATATCTCGATTACCAATCAATAATTCTAGTTCAAGCAAAGACAAATAAGTAGTCATAACACCATCATAATCAAAAAGTTCCGACTGTCCTATGTTCAAAAGCTCCTAAACAATGCTCATACTATTCACTTAGAACAAGTATCACAAATCAAGAGTTCAAAAATAATAATTTTAAGTAAAAAGCCTTGCAGATTGTTCACACTGAAGCAAAAGAACAAGGATGGTGCTGGTTCAAATTCGAAAACAAAAACATCAAAAACAATGAAAAATCAACAAAAAAATAGAAAAAAAAATTGAAATCAACAAACGTTTCCCTTTTCCTATCATCATCCCCCCAAACTTATTCACTCGAAAGAGTGGAAAAGTTTGAAAATTAGATAAGGAAAAGAGAAACGATACCTCATTCCTCCTCATCGGAAGGATACTCCATCTGAACATCGGAAGATGCCCACACTGGCAGTTGGCGGCGGGGTTCCTATCGAACACTCTGCTGAGGCTGGGAACTGGACTGAGGCTGCGTGTTGAGGAGCAGCTGCTGCATCTGAACATCGAGGTTATACAACCTCGTGTTCACATTCTGTTGGAAGTTTGCCTGCAAAACAGCCTGCTGCTGCATGTACTGGTAGATCGTCGCCAGATCCACCCCGGAAGATGAAGACTCTCCCGCGAAGTGGTGTGGCGACTGTCCACCAGTCTGATCGGGAATGTGCTATCCTCCCTCGTCATCCTCGTCCTCGTCCTCCTCATCAGCTTCTGGGGGCTGCTGTGGCTCACTCTGATCTGGCCGGGTCAGTGGTCGGTGTCGGAGTCTGGAGGTGCCTGGACCTCCTCGTGCACCGGTCATCAATCTCATGTGTGCGGGGGTGCTCATCAATCAATTATCACGGAAGTGATAATCGGTGACGTGTGTGAGGTGCCGGTTCGGTAGTGGAAACCAGTCTCCATTGGACATCCGCAGGGACCAACCTCTCTCCCGCGGCGAAATCATCATCATCCTCACCAAAACCCCCATGCCAAGACCTCGGTTGTCATCATCGAGCTCCTCAAACTGTGACAAGTCAATCCCCACAAATTCTGCAATCAGGGTGATCAATCCCCCGCTCCAAATGTTGCCTTTCTTGGCCTTGATTTGCTTCTTCCAATGGTCCATGACAAACGCTCCGAAGCTGAACTTTCCCTCTGTCAACATGCAGTAGAGGGCATAGAGTTCTCCAATTCTGACCTTGCCACTCTCGTGTCTGCCTGAAATCGACACCCCCATACATCTCTGGATGTATCTGAAAACAGGGTTGTCGATGGAAGAAGCCTTCAAATTCCCCGAGTCGAACACGCGCAAGTCGTCGCTGGCATCTACGGCGATTTGGGACCAGAAGCGAGCACTGTCGAAGCTTGGGGGAGGAACACCATCTCCCCTTCGTAGACTCCCCAAATTTTCTAGAGTTGGTTCCTTGGGAGCTCGTGGTAATTGTTCATCAGCTGGAACCCAATTGTGGTAGGCTCTGGTCCTGGTTCGACCTCAAAGACTCGGAGTGATGCAAAGAACTCCAAGACCAATGCCGGATAAGTTGGCCAACGGCCTGTCACCCATGCACCCCAGCCAATCCTCTCCAAGAGGTTCTCAACGTCGTTACGAATGCCCAGCAGATGCATCGTCTCCGGGCAGGGATAGAGTGTCTGTCGGATTGCGAACTCTTCCCCCAAGAACTTCTCGTAACGCTTCTGATGAGACCGTTTGGTGAATGTGGGTTGGAAGTCCATTGTCAATCTGCAAGGGTAGTGAAAGGATTTGTCAAAATTCATCACCATTCTTCACAAAATCCCAATGCAAGCATATCCAATTTGAGCAAAAATCCTAAGAAATCGATGTACCCATGCAAAATTGGTTCGACATTCATGCAATTCACTCTCAATTCTAGCCTATTATCATTCCGTTTGACAGAATTTGATCCAGAAATAATAAAGCTAGAAAATCACCCAAACAAGAAAAATTCCCCACAAACATTCGTATGAAAAATTCAATGAAACTCAAGCACAAATCAATCACGAGCAAGTATATCGATGAAAACCACAAACCATATCGAGTAATCACCACGAATAGCAACGAAATTGACAAAATTTGCAAAATGAAAACAAGGGCTCCAAACTCAAATTTTATCAAAAATCATGCTCAAATCCTTCGAATCATGTGAAATAATCGAAAAGGAGAGTGTTAGGATACATACCGTGGTTGATTTCGATGATTTTGGAGAGAAAAGTTCGAATTTGGGGTTGGGAGAGAAAAACCGTGCGTGTGTTTGTGTTTGTGAGGAAGAAAATGAGGTGAGGGGGTTTAAAAACCCGTCTCTGTTCGCGGCCCAGAATCGACCGCGTCGATCGACGAAGCCGATTTTTTTCTCGTCGATCGACGAGAAATGGCGTCGGTCGACGCGGAGTTTTTTTTTTTTTTTTTT
>JAPKLW010000460.1:152798-299927 GCA_026898455.1 Plectranthus barbatus
TCGACGCGGAGTTTTTTTTTTTTTTTTTTCTCGTCGATCGATGCCAATTTCTGATGATCATCGTGGCCCGACTGGACTCGACACAATTTTGAAAAAAAATGAAACTGAACTGACTCGAAAATAAAAGAAATAAATAAAACCGGAAACTGTTGGGTTACCTCCCAACCAGTGCTTGGTTTATTGTCGCTAGCTCGACAATACCTGACTTTTAAGGGCGGTTCAAGTAGTACTTCTCCACTGCTCCAATCTGAAGAGGGGTGTAGTACGGTTTCAGGTTTTGCCCGTTCACTCTGAAGGTCTTTCCGTCTTGTCCGACTATTTCAACTACACCGTTCATGAATTGGCTGATTACGGTGTATGGTCCAGCCCACTTTGATTGAAGCTTTCCGGGCATGAATCGAAGACGGGATTTGAAGAGGAGAACCTTATCACCTGAAGTGAAGACATGCGAGCGGATCTTTCTGTCGTGGAATCTCTTCGCTCGATTCTTGTAGAAGACGTTGTTCTCATAGGCCTCGTCCCGAAAGTCTTCTAATTCATTCAGTGCCATGGCGCGGTCTTCTGCGGCTGTCTTCCAATCCAAATTCAATTCTTTCACCGCCCTCCAAGCTTTGTGCTCCATCTCGACAGGAAGGTGACATGATTTTCCGAAGATCAGCTGATATGGAGATGTCCCAATCGGTGTTTTGTAGGCGGTGCGGTATGCCCAAAGTGCATCATCGAGGACTGCCGCCCAATCCTTTCTTTGCTTGACCGTTTTCTCCAATATCTGCTTGATTTCTCTGTTGGATAATTCCGTCAACCCGTTCCCTTGAGGGTGATATGGAGTGGTGACATGGTGCTTTACTCCGTATCTGGCAAGGAGAGATGAGAGCCATTTGTTGCAAAAGTGTGATCCCCCATCACTGATCAGGGCTCTCGGCGTTCCGAATCTTGTCATCAGCTTCTTCAGGAATTTGATAACGACTTTGGAGTCGTTGGTGGCTGTCGGAATGGCTTCGACCCACCGCGATACATAATCGACTGCCAACAGGATGTATGTGAATCCTTGCGATTTCGGGAAGGGTCCCATGAAATCGATCCCCCAGACGTCAAATATCTCCACTTCAATCACCGGAGTCTGTGGCATCTCATCCCTCCGCGAGATGTTGCCGGTCCTCTGGCAGCGATCACAGCCTGTTATCCATCCGCGACAGACTTCGTAGATGGAAGGCCAATAGAATCCGCTTGCAAGGATTTTGAAGGCAGTTCGGTTGGCCGAATGGTGTCCACCAGTTGGAGATGAATGGCATGCTTCGAAGATTTTGTGCCACTCGGACTGGGGCACACAGCGGTGAATGACACCGTCAGCACATCTGCGCCACAAGTAGGGATCCTCCCAATAGTAGAATCTGACGTCATGCAGAAACTTTTTCTTTGCATAAGGGGAGCAATCCGGAGGAAGTACACCGCTGGCCAAGAAGTTGGCGAAATCTGCGAACCACGGGGTTTTGGATTCATACATTTCCTTCATGTCCCTCAAGGCATAGACCTGTTCGTTGGGGAATGTCTCTCGGATTGTCACTTGCTGATCATCTCCCTTGACTGGCGGTTCAAGCCTCGACAGGTGGTCGGCGATGACATTCTCGCTTCCCTTTCTGTCCTTGATCTCCAAGTCGAACTCTTGCAACAATAGAATCCACCGAATCAGTCTGGGCTTGGCATCTTGTTTTGCAAACAAGTACTTGATTGCTGCGTGGTCGGTGTAGACAATTGTTTTTTAGCCTATCAGATAAGGCCGGAACTTGTCGAACGCGTACACCACTGCAAGCATCTCCTTTTCTGTCGTGGTGTAGTTGCATTGAGCTGGATTCATACTTTTGCTGGCATATTGGATAACATGGAAGAGTCTTCCTTTCATTTGGCCCAGAGCTGCTCCAACAGCATAATCGCTGGCGTCGCACATCAATGTGAAAGGCTCATCCCAATCTGGTGCAGTCAGGACTAGTGCAGTTACCAGCGCTTCTTTCAATCTCTCGAACGCTTTCAGGCATTCTTCATCAAACACGAAGGACACATCCTTCTCCAACAAGTTGCACAGTGGCCGGGATACCTTTGAGAAGTCTTTGATGAACCTCCTATAGAATCCTGCATGACCTAGGAAACTTCGGACGACTTTGACGTTTGTTGGTGGTGGCATCTTCTCAATGGCTATCACTTTGGCTTGATCTACCTCCAATCCTTCGGCTGACACTCGATGTCCCAACACGATTCCTTCCCTCACCATGAAATGGCACTTCTCCCAATTGAGGCATAGATTTGTCTCGGTGCATCTCTTGAGTACAGTAGCCAAATTCTGCAAACAAACATCATATGAGCTACCAAAAACCGAGAAGTCATCCATAAATACCCACATGATGTCCTCGATCAAGTCGTGGAAGATGGCAGTCATGCATCTCTGGAAGGTGGCCAGCGCATTGCATACCCCAAAGGGCATCCGTCGGTAGGCGAATACTCCATATGGACAGGTGAATGCCGTCTTGTGTTGATCTTCTAGCGCCACAGCTATTTGATTGTACCCTGAGTAACCATCAAGAAAGCAGTAAAAAGGATAACCAGATAATCTATCTAGCATTTGATCAATGAATGGAAGAGGGTAATGATCCTTGCACGTGGCGGAGTTTAAGGCTCGGTAGTCAATGCAGACTCGCCATCCCGTGATCGGTCTTTGCGCTACTTCCTCTCCATCATCGTTCTTCACAATTTGCATTCCTCCTTTCTTGGCTACTACCTGTGTAGGGCTTACCCACTTGCTGTCGGAAATCGGGTAGATCATGCCATGGTCAAGGAGTTTGAGAACCTCCTTCTTGACAGCCTCTTGCATGATAGGATTCAGACGTCGTTGTGCTTGTCTCTTTGGTTTCGCATCCTCTTCAAGGATGATCTTGTGCATACACAGCGAAGGACTGATTCCTTTGATGTCTCCCAAGGTCCATCCAATGGCGGACTTGTATGTTCGCAAAACTCGCAACAGCTTGTCAAGTTCCCCCTGTGAAAGATAAGCAGAAATGATAACAGGGTAAGTGCTGTCTGAGCATAGGAATGCATACCTGAGATGTGATGGGAGTGTCTTGAGCTCCAGAATTGGTGGATTGGAGTTGGAGTCGTCGATCGACGCAGGTGCGGTCGTGGCATCGATCGACGGGACATCAGACTCGGTCAACGCGGGCTCTCTGTAGCAGCTCGGCAGTGATTCTCTTTTAAGTTCTTTCTCTCGGGTGATTTCCTCGAACACATCTAGTTCCATGACTAGATTCAGGATCTCCTCAGTGGCTTCATCCAGATTTTCAGAAGAGGAGAGGGAATGTTGCAAACAGTTTTCCAGAAAATCTGCCTCACTTTTGAGACAAGTGAAGGGGGATGACATTACCGGGCTGAAGCAATTGATCATGTGGCATTCTTCTGCATAACTTCCATTGTCATGCTTCTGCATTGCCTTGTAGATTGAGAACGTGACGGACTCATTGTTCACTCGGAACGTCAGCTTGTCGTCTCGGATGTCGATCAATGCCCCTCCGGTTTTCAGAAACGGTCATAGACTGATCGATCAACCATCTGCAGTGATTATGAGGAATATTTCGATCCTCCTCCATATCAAGTACCACAAAATCGGCTGTGATTATGAAATCCTTTACTTTCACCAGCACATCTTCAACAATGCCCTTTGGATAAGAGACTGATCGATCAACCATCTGCAGTGAGATCGTCGTGGGCTTGATGCTGCCGATCTTTAACCGCTTGAAGATTGAAAGCGGCATAAGATTGATTGATGCCCCTGAGTCACAAAGAACCTTGCCGAAGGTCTCACCTCCGATGATACAAGAGATTGTGAAAGAACCCGGATCTTCCCTCTTAATTGGCATCTTCTTTTGGATGATAGCGCTGCACTCTTCAAAAAGGTTGACCGTCTCGTGTTCCAGGAACGGTCTTTTCTGAGAGACCATGTCTTTCAGAAACTTGATGTACCCGGGCATCTCTTGAAGAGCTTCTACCAATGGAATGTTGATATGCACCTTCTTCATTGTCTCCAGAAATCGTGCAGATCTTTCGTTCATCTTGGGCTTGGCAAACCGCTGCGGATACGGCAGAGGCGGTTTCTTCATTGGCGGTTGCGGAGCAGCCGTCGAGCGATGAGGTTCAGGCTCGATCGACGCCTCTTTTGAGGCTCCGTCGATCGACGAGGATGCGCCGTCGGTCGATGGAGCTTCTTCTTCGGCTTCTTCTTCATCTCGGGCGCCTTTTTCTGATTGTTCAGGCCCTTCATAGGTCTTTCCCCCTCTCAGAGTGATAGCGTTCACTGATTCCTCTGATTCTGATTCTTGGGATTGACCTGGGTGTTGCTCGGAAGTTGCCCCGACTTGTGTTTGGTCCCAAGAGCATCGGCGATCTGGCTGACTTGATTCTCAATGATCTGCACGTGCTTTTGCACCTGATCGACCTTTGTGTTCACCCCCGAAATCTCCTGTTTCAGCTTGGCTACAGTATCTGTGGAGCCTTCCATGAATTTAGCCAAAATCTCCTCGAGATTTGGCTTCTTCTTCTCTACCACTTCTCCGTTTTGCACGGCAAATCCTGGTGGTGGTTGCTCTGCAGCTTGAGGGTTTGAGTAAGAGAATCCAGGATGATTCCTTGCATGGTTGAAGGCATAGGGCTAATTATGCTGCTGATTGTGTTGCTGAAATCCTCCACGGTAATTGTTGTGATAACCGCCCCTTTGAACGAAATTCACATCAGCATTGTTCTCCTCGATCGGCCCTTGCACTGCATCAACCGCAGCAACCGTTTTCTCTTACTTTAGGTTAGCAAATTCTTCCCTGAGCTTTTTCAGCTCGGATGCCAAATCTGGTTGCTCGGCAACTTTTTCCACAGCTTTTTCCACCACTTTTTCTACAGCTTTCACAGGCCGAGTTCGGCTTGTAGATCACCGTTGAGTGTTGTTGGCCATCTTCAGGAAGAACTCCATGGCCTTTTTCCCACTCTTCGTCATGACTGTATCTCCAAGTGTGGTGTCCACCAGTTTGGCTGTCTTATCATTGAGCCCTTCGTAGAACGCCTCAGCTTGTTCTCCTGGCGGAAAACCATGTCCAGGACAGGCTCTCAACAGTTCTTTGAATCTTTCCCATGCTTCACTGAAGCTCTCATCAGGCCTTTGAGCAAATCTGATGATCTCTTTCCGTCTCTGCCTGATAACGGTCGGAGGGAAGAAGTTCCCTAGAAACTCGTTTCTCAGTTCGGTCCACGTACTTATGCTTCCTTTGTCTAGTGCAGTGAACCAGGACTGTGCCTTATCCCTCAGAGAGAATGCGAACAGACGCATTCGGATGGCACTCTTGGTGACTTCTCCAATTTTCACAGTATTGCAGAGCATAATAAATTTGTCCAGATGCGCGTAGGGGTCCTCGGTAGCTCTTCCTCCGAATTGGTTTTGTTGCACCATCTGTACCAGTCTGGTCTTCAGTTCAAAATTGTTGGCATTGATGCCAATCTTGAAATCAGTCTCCTTGAACCGGGGTTTGTACCTATTCTACATGGCTTCTTCCTCTTCCTCATCGTCAGATTCCTCTGGAGGGTCTTCATTGTCTTCCTCTCCATTGTCAGGATTGTCCTCAAACAGTGGGTTATGGCGAAGATCCCTTCCATTCGGATTGTTCCTCTCGAGGTCGTATTGTTGGATCTGCGCCCTCATAGCTTGGACTTCTTGGAGAAGCAGAGCCTGCTCCTCTGCAGTTAGAACTGGTGGAGGTGGTGGTGCGTTATCTTCCATTGTGTGACCACTCGAACTTTCCTGAGCACGCTTGTTTCTTCGGATTCTTCTGCAAGTAGCTTCAATGTCTGGATAATAGTGAAGTGGGTCCTTTCCTCTGGCTCTTGTACTCATGCACTACCTGTACAGCAAAGGAGGTAGTGAGATACAACTGGAAAATAAGACACAACGAACTGAAATTTTGAAAAAGAAACACGAACGCGTCGATCGATGAGACGTATGCATCGATCGACGGAAGTAAAACAGCTTTGTCGATCGAGGCTAAATTGCGTCGGTCGACGAGAAAAACGAAAATGCGAGATAATTCAGAAAAATACGAAAATTACAGCCTAAAGCAATATTTCAATCACAGATTTAATAGTAAGATTAATTCTATTCTGTCCCCGGCAACGGCGCCAAAATTTGATCACTAAAATTATTTAACAGTGACTTAGCAGAGCTAATAATATAGTGGCAAATAAGATTATCGATCCCTCAGGGAAAGAAGTAACGAATAACCTTTAAGTACTAAATCAAGCGTTCTTGAAAATATTGATTAGGAAAATCAGATGAAAAGGTTTTGGTTGTTTTGGAAATCGTAATCTTTGCAATTGAAAATTAAACAGGAAACTTGAAAAACTTTTGAAGTCAAATAAGGGGATATCTACCTATCAAGTATAACATGGATGAACGAATCGATTAATTCCCAATTTTAATTCCTCTTCGTAGTGAAACATCAGAAAAGTATTACGAACTTCTTTGTTGGACAATTCGTAAAGTAGATTAGTCAATTATCTATCTCCCCTCGGTTTCAAGATAAATTAACTAACTCCAAAAGATCTACAGATTTATTCCTACAATTAATCTCCTTCAGTTACGACAAGAAATCAAATTATATTGTGAAAATCTCTTTCGATTAAAAACTATTACAGTTACGTCTCTAGAATTCAACTTGTAATCCTAAGTTGTGGCCAACATACTTAAAGATTAAGAATAAAACCAGATTTCACAAACTACGAAGGGAAAGGGAAAAATAATTCGATTAATCACAAAATGCATACATTGATAGTTCGAAACCCTAGAATCTGAGAAGGGATTTAGTTACACATATTCATGGTAATATTCATCGAAGAAAAATACAACCTGAATTGCATAAAAACTGGAATCCGGAAGTCTTCTCGGAAAAACTTGTCTTCAAACATAAAAACTCTAAAAATTCTTCAACTCTAATATTCTAATACTTGCTCTAACTCTCACTCTCTAAAAACACACATTCTCCCCTTCAAAAACGAATTATACATGAGTATTTATAATGATGAGAGATGTATCTAGCATTATCTAGGATTAGATATGCATCTATCTCCAAATCAGATGAGAAACAGGATTTCCGCATGCGCGTCGACCGCGTCTGATCTTCGTCGATCGCGTCTCAACTTCCTGCCTCGTCGATCGCTTCTGAACAGCGTCGGTCGACGAGGCCTCCTTTCTTCCGTCGATCGCTTGCCAACAACATGCCTCGTCGATCGACTAAGGGCCCTCGTCGATCGATGAGGTCTCGAACACTGGATCCTGATTCCTCTATTTTTCGACTATAAACCTGTACGATTCATCAAACACAACATTCCAAGTACAAAATCCAACTCATGCACGAAAATAAGTACAAAAACGATCTAAACATCACACAAACAGTCAAAGAACAATAAGATAAGTTGGTGAAAATCCTAACTTATCAGTACTCTATGTTATATTCACAATAAGGGGAAATCACAATTGGATGCCATTTCTCCAAAAGTTAAAGAAGGTGTGTTCTTTCGATATGGAATCCCTTCTCAAAAGGGATGCAGGGTATTCAACAAGTGCACCAAAGTTGTGGAGAAAACAATGAATGATATTTTTGATGAGGCTACTTTGGTGTGCAGGACTATAAAGGAACTGTGAGAAGTTCTTGAGATCGATAATGTCAATAATCAGTTGGAGAGAAATTCTTTTAATACTAAACAAAATGATTAGATTAGACTGATGAAAAAATCAGTTTCTCAACCAGGACCTTCGATTGGCTGCCAGACAATCAGATTGGAAATCTAGAGGTTCAGACCGGCAATCCAGAAGGTTAGACTGAAAATGATGTAAAGGCTAAGATTGGAGAAGTTGCGGCTCAGATTGAAGACGGATAAGCTCAGACTAAAGAAATTCAGACTGACAGAGGCTAAACTTCCAAATCGGCCTCAAATCAACTATCAGTTCAAGCAAACCAAGACACAGATCATCAAATTTCAAGAACCAAAATTATTCCAGAAAATTACTTCCTCACCAGTGTGCCAGTCGAAAACGTTCATTTTGAGAGCTATTTGCTGAACTAGTCCAGGTCGAAGAGCTTTAACGACCCAAATGGCTTAGCAATTATCCAGAAGATGCTGTGCTGGATGATGTCAATAATACAGTTCAAACAAGTCAAGGTAGTGCTCTTCTTTTTTTTATATCTCTCATACCGAATTGACGAAGATAGCAGTAGCAATACAATCAGCAGACTGGATCAACGCCATGCAAGGGAAACTTGCAAAATTCACTCGCAACCTTGTATAGGACATTGTAGATCGACCATAACATCAGTCTATGACC
The DNA here is from genome assembly GCA_026898455.1 of Plectranthus barbatus. Classification (NCBI taxonomy): domain Eukaryota; kingdom Viridiplantae; phylum Streptophyta; class Magnoliopsida; order Lamiales; family Lamiaceae; genus Plectranthus; species Plectranthus barbatus. The sequence continues at coordinate 161,200 of JAPKLW010000460.1, forward strand.
GGTACTAAGTTGGTTTTCAAGAACAAGCGAGAGGAAGCTGGAAATATAATCCGAAACAAGGCCATACTATTATCCAAAGGATATGCGCAGTGCGAAGGCATCGACTTTGATTATAAATTTGCCCCAATAGCGAGACTAGAAGCGATCTGGTATTTTCTAGCCTATGCCGCTTATCACAGATTCACGGTCTATCAGATGGACGTGAAGAGTGCTTCAATGGGCCTAGTCTTTTTATACATCATTCGCCAGTCTTTTGATCCTCTTTAGACTGATGTGACCTAGTCTCAAGTGCCAAAGATATGTTTGATCCTCGTGGGAAGAAAACATCCTCTTTAAATGATTTTTATTATTGGATGAGTTTAATGCAACATTGATAGAAGATTTATGCATACAATTATTGATATAGAGAGAGTCAATCAGTTTGCCGTAACACATCACACAGTTACTACCAATGATAGAAACACCATTATAAAAAATAACTGAAAATCCATCATTAAAACATCACTCAAAATCAAAACATTGGTCTCAAAGCTTAAAGTAAAATCTCCAATGGCTACTGCTGAGACTCATTCACCGTTGCCCATGGAGACGATCACGTCGTCTTGTTTCAACTGCCTTGTCGGCACGAACCCCTAGATAGTATAAAAATCATGATAAGTATCTCAAGTATCCACTACCCATGAATAGGTACAAATTGATGGTAAGCATGTTTTCTTAATAAATGAACATGACATACGTTTTCCTTCCGTGCTAGGCATTAGACAATTTACTCTTCCACTTCGCTTTCGCTTGTGTGGCCTAGTGATGAATTCTACCCTTTCATCCTTTTTCTAACTTCTTAAGCATGTCCTTAGCCTCCGCATCTGCTTTGTCAAAAGCTGACATAGTTGGAGCTAATTCCAATGCCATGATGTCAGACTGTTCTCGTAGCAGTGCCCTGAGTAACTCATTGAGAGAAAACTCATGCCTACCAACAAGAAACTTGACGAAATCATCAAAAGAATCAGAAAGAGAGTGTAGGGCAATGTTAATCTCTGCACTGACCTTTACTTTCTCATGATCTCCATCATGGTCATGAAATGAAAAATTACCGAACTACCCTCAATTAATTTCTTGCAAACAAGGTCCTTCACAAGATTATAACTTATAGTTTTTTTCACCTTCCCATACACTCTCACAATATCCCTCCAGATCTCAATAGTACTATGGAACCTTCTATATATGAGTTTCAATTCTCTAGACAGACTGTTCATGATGAAGAATTAAGCAAAATCATCAGAAACATTACATTTGTCTTCAAATTGTCTCTCAGAAACAGAAGCCTTCCTAGACTGCGGAACTAGTGGATCCATGGAAAGTATGAAGGCATGATTCTCAGAAAAGAGAATATACTTGAAGCAGTATCTCCACTCAGGAAAGTTTTGACCAGTTAATGGGTTCAGTGTTAAGAGTTTAACAGCGTGAGCTATAGACATGTCTGAAAATAATAAATTAGAACATAATCACATATATTTGAAACATATAAATATTGCAACCTTATGATAAACAGTACTATTATGTCCTCCAATTGCCCAAGTAATTTTATTGCAAGCCACACGTGTGGACGTTTACAACAAAACACTTGAACAAACTGCATCTTTGAATTCCAATCCATGTCAAGTTCCATAGACAAATGGAATTAATAAGTGTAGACTAACTAAGAGAATAATATACTACTGAGCAGGGAAATCACAAATGAGTTATACTCTGGATAATATCTAAGCTCAATACTACAAAGCCAACCTTTCAATATAAAGACCGATTTGTCATACTTTCACCAGATCCATAACGCATGATCTTGTATAATATGGTTGTCTCATTTAATTTAATCCTAGAGAATTTGTGAAAGATCAAATAAGCAAACTACACATGTAGAAGTTTACACCTGAGCTCCCATTTCTCACATGAAATAAATTGTTTTAGGAAATCTCATCTATTAGAACTTTTGAATATTAAAATAAGAAAGCTACACAAGTAGATGTTTACTTATTAGATTATCCACTTCTAATTAGATATTGTTTTGTGGAGGTCTTAAATAATAGCTAAGTAATTTAAAATTCATAAGGTTCAGTTGCACAGATTATTTTATGTAGCCATAAATTATAACATTGCGAAAATTCTATCATGCAAAGCATGATTTATAGTCAAAATTTAATTACATAAAATAAATCACATAAGCATGATTTAAAGCTATAAATAAAAGCGGTAAACCTGCTCCTATTATCTACAACATGCTTGGATGTTGTGCAAAACATGTATCACGTGAGATCAAATAATAAAACAAATAAAATATATCCCCGTGGTCCCATGATACGAACTACAAATCAAATCCTATCTTAAAGTTTGGATTTAATATACAGATCTTCGATTGGACTCCTACTACTTGGACTAAGATTTTGATTATTTTCTGAATGACAATTGGGCCACCAAATTTGATCCGTCAGAAAATTTAACAATTGGGCACGTGCACACACCTCGAACCCAAGGCCCACTTATGTTTTGAGGCACATGTTTTGTGTAAGATTTTAAACTTTTAAAGTTGACTATGGAACAAAATTTTATTTATTAGAGTCATTGAAGCTGAATGTGGAAGAAAATCTTAAACCCTTGTGTGAGATTTTAGTCCATAAGTTTGTTTGCTGTGAGATCCTCATGTATGTTTTTATTTCTCTAGAACTTGCTTATTTTTTGTTTCAAGACTACATATTGTGCACAAGTTTACGAGATGATATTTGGGCGTCTTTGTTGACTCAATATCCTAAACATTGTCCCTTCACAATTTAATATTCTCTAGTTAGCCACGTTGAGCCTTTACAATTATTCCCTTGTCTATGAGGTTAAGAATGCGCTGGTTTCGCTCGTGTCTTAAGTTGTGGTTTGTATGGGGTATATTGATGTGAATTGGAGATAAGAAATCCTAAATTACTGGTTGATGCAAAGTTGGGTGTTCAAATAGCTCAAAAGAAATTAGAATTCTCATAAGCCCTCTAAAAAAAATCAACAAGATATATGTGACAACGTATTCAAAGGGCATAAGCGAATCAAAAGAGTTATGAAAAAAAAGAAGGAAAAAAATTGATGAGTTAATTGATGTATCTAAAGAGATGAGGTGATGATGTTAGAAAATGCTTTTATTACGTTAAGTCAGCCAACTTGATGAATTTTAGTACTTGACAAAATTTACCTAGCTAGTCACAAAAAGCCTACATTACAACCTTTTGAAAGTTATTTTTGATCTAATACTTGTGTGCACATTTTATTAGTCGAGATATTAGAAGATTTTCAAGCTTATGGTTGAAACTTCTTTACACACATGTTTAATCCTTTCATCTAATCCTAAACACTTGAGAGTTGAGTGATACACTACCCGTGAGTTCTTGCACAATTGATAGATTATCTATCTCTTTCAAATTTCTTGTGTGTAGTGGATTGTTGATTGTGTTGAGTCTTGTGAGACATTGTACTTTAACTACGTGATCTTTGATTTTTTTCTTGCATGTTGATTGAGGACAATCAAAAGTTCAATTTTGGGGGTTTTGATAATCTCTTAATTTGAGTCACTTATCTCTATTATTTTCTAGTGTGATGGTTTTTTATTTAACTTTCTAGCTTTCTGGACTTATATAGTTTTATCAAGTTTATTTATATATTTTATGCATGAGCCAAAATTATGAGGTATTATACTTATTGTGGTAAGATTTTGCTGGTTTTAGGCCAAATTCATTAGAAACTCATTCCGAAAGCAGTTGATGTTCAAAGAAATTATCACGATTTCTTTCACACGTCGAATTTGTGCTAATTGATTATGGAAATAGAAATCACTTTTAATTAGCTTTCCAATGCAACTGGAATACGAGAAAGAATATCACTGATTTTCTAGTCTTAAAAGGAAGATAATTAATTATAGGGAATCAAATCAATGTTTATTGAGGTTGATTATTATTGTGTTCTTGAGGCCAACCAAGCATAAATAGTCACATGATAGTAACCTACGTTAAAATTACCTAACCAAAGAATTTTAATACTTTATTTGATTTTCCACTAACAACATATAAATATTGCAACCTTATGATAAATCAGTATTATTATGTCCTCCAATTGCCCAAGTAATTTTATTGCAAGCCACACGTGTGGACGTTTACAACAAAACACTTGAACAAACTGCTTCTTTCAATTCCAGTCCTTTAATTCCAATCCATGTCAAGTTCTTTAGACAAATGGAATTAATAAGTGTAGACTAACTAAGAGAATAATATACTACTGAGCAGGGACATCACAAATGAGTTATACTCTGGATAATATCTAAGCTCAATACTACAAAGCCAACCTTTCAATATAAACACCGATTTGTCATACTTTCACAAGATCCATAACGCATGATCTTTTATAATATGGTTGTCTCATTTAATTTAATCCTAGAGAATTTGTGAAAGATCAAATTCGCAAACTACACATGTTTCTGTTTACACATGAGCTCCCATTTCTCACATGAAATAAATTGTTTTAGGAAATCTCATCTATTAGAACTTTTGAATATTAAAATAAGAAAGCTACACAAGTAGACGTTAACTTATTAGATTATCCACTTCTAATTAGATATTGTTTTGTGGAGGTCTTAAATAATAGCTAAGTAATTTAAAATTCATAAGGTTCAGTTGCACAGATTATTTTATGTAGCCATAAATTATAACATTGCAAAAATCATATCATGCAAAGCATGATTTATAGTCATAATTTAATTACATAAAATAAATCACATAAGCATGCTTTAAAGCTATAAATAAAAGCGGTAAACCTGCTCCTATTATCTACAACATGCTTGGATGTTGTGCAAAACATGTATCATGTGAGATCAAATAATAAAACTAATAAAATATATCCCCGTGGTACCATGATACAAACTACAAATCAAATCCTATCTTAAAGTTTGGATTTAATATACAGATCTTCGATCGGACTCCCACCACTTGGACTAAGATCTTGATTATTTTCTGAATGAAAATCGGGCCTCCAAATTTGATCCGTCAGAAAATTTGACAATTGGGCACGTGCACACACTGCGAACCCAAAGCCCACTTATGTTTTGAGCCACATGTTTTGTGTAAGATTTTAAACTTTTAAAGTTGACTGTGGAACAAAATTTTAATTATTAGAGTCATTAAAGTTTAATTTGGAAGAAAATTTTAAACCCTTGTGTGAGATTTTGTTTCATATGTTTGTTTAGTGTGAGATCCTCATGTATGTTTTTATTTCTCTAGAACTTGCTTACTTTTTGTTTCGAGACTACATATTGTGCACAAGTTTACGAGATGATATTTGGCCGTCTTTGTTGACTCAGTATTATAAACACTGCCCCTTCACAATTTAATATTCCCTAGTTAGCCACGTTGAACCTTTAAAATTCTTTCCTTATCTATGAGCTTAAGAATGCGCTGGTTTCACTCGTGTCTTAAGTTGTGGTTTGTATGGGGTATATTGTTGTGAGTTGGAGATAAAAAATGATAAATTAGTGGTTGATGCAAAGTTGGGTGTTCAAATAGCTCAAAAGAAATTAGAATTCTCATAAGCCCTCTGAAAAAAAAATCAACAACCTATATGTGACACCGTATTGAAAGGGCATAAGTGAATCAAAAGAGTTAGGAAAAAAAAGAAGGAAAAAAATTGATGAGTTAATTGATGTATCTAAAGAGATGAGGTGATGATGTTAGAAATGATTTTATTACGTTAAGTCAGCCAACTTGATGAATTTTAGTACTTGACAAAATTTACCTAGCTAGTCACAAAAAGCCTACATTACAACCTTTTGAAAGTTATTTTTGATATAATACTTGTGTGCACATTTTATTAGTAGAGATATTAGAAAATTTTCAAGGTTATGGTTGAAACTTCTTTACACACATGTTGAGTGCTTTCATCTAATCCTAAACACTTGAGAGTTGAGTGATACACTACCCGTGAGTTCTTCCACAATTGATAGATTATCTATCTCTTTCAAATTTCTTGTGTGTTGTGGATTGTTGATTGTGTTGAGTCTTGTGAGACATTGTACTTTAACTACATGATCTTTTGATTTTTTTTTCCTGTTGATTGAGGACAATCAAAAGTTCAATTTTGGGGGTTTTGATAAGCTCGTAATTTGAGTCACTTATCTATATTATTTTCTAGTGTGATGGTTATTTATTTAACTTTCTATCTTTCTGGACTTATTTAGTTTTATCAAATTTATTTATATTTTTTATGCATGAGCCAAAATTATGAGGTATTATACTTGTTGAGGTAGGATTTTGCTGGTTTTAGGCCAAATTCATTGGAAACTCATTCCGAAAGCAGTTGATGTTCAAAGAAACTGTCATGATTTCTTTCTCACGTGGAATTTGTGCTAATTGATTATGGCAATAGAAATCACTTTTAATTAGCTTTCCAATGTAACTGGAATACGTGCAATCAGAATATAACTGATTTTCTAGTCTTAAAAGGAAGATAATTAATTATAGGGAATCAAATCTATGTTTATTGAGGTTGATTATTATTGTGTTCTTGAGGCCAACCAAGCATAAATAGTCACGAGATAGTAACCTAAGTTAAAATTACCTAACCAAGGACTATCAATACTTTATTTGATTTTCCACCATTATGAGTCCCTGTTCGAGGCATGGAGCAGGTTTAATGATTTATTGAGGAGATGTCCTGGACATGGATTTGATACTGAGAGCAAGCACATATTTTCTACCAGGGGATACATGAAACGACCCAAGAGTCAGTGGATAATGCAGTTGGAGGCTACGTGAGGATCAAATCTGCACCCAAGGCCCTCAAATTGTTCAAGAATATGGTCATGCACACTCAGAAATGGGTAAATCGAAGGAGGCCTTAAGTCAAGGCAATTGAGAATAAGGAATCAGATGACACCCTCAAGATGGAAAACTAAAAGATCAAGGGGGAGATGGAAAAACTAACCTCTAATGTGTCTGTTGTTACAGTTGCTTAGGTTAATCCAGTTGTTGCTGTCAACTAAATGAACCGAGTAGGCTACTACAGAACCAATATAAGAATTTTCAACGAGGTGGTCGCTATGAGCATTACCATCCAAAATAGCACACCGATTTTTCTTATACTAATCCGGAGGGTGGAGAGTTTCCCCCACCTAGTTTCAATGTGCAGAATAGAGAAATCACTAAAAAGATGAAGGAGAGCTTGGATGATGTGTTGGCCAAGTTCATCAAGGCTTCAGATTTTTGAGTGGGAAAGATAGAGCAAGAAGTAACTGGAGTGCACACAAAGATTGATTGAGTCGGAAAGCATGTTCAACTGATTGAAACTCAAGTTAGCAAAATAGCCAACACCATTGCAGTCCAGCACAAGCAAGGGCAGCTTCCAGGCTCTAGTGAGGTGAATCCAAAGAATCAGGAGGACTGCGAAGCAATTAGTTTGAAGTTTGACACAAGTTACGAAGGTCCCGCGATGATTCTGGATAAGTTTGGGGGAGAAGAATAGGAGAATCTGGCGTGGGATGCCTCAGTTTCATTCGATGCACATCCCACATCGGTTGATGTAAAGGCCCGACAAGAGGGAAATTCAAGCAACATGGAGCTTGAGCTAATGCAAGTAAAATCAACAGAAGTGCACACATCAACCGATGGGACCCACGTCGACCAATGCACGCAAAATTCCACGACCATCGATATGCCTGCACATCGATCAAGTTGTCTTGGGGAACTCCTCGGCTAAAAAAATCCTATTCCTTTGATGCCCTTCCCTCAGAGGTTTGCCAAATAGAAAGAAGACTCGAAATTTTCAAGGTTTGTGAAGAATCTAAAGAAGGTGAGCAAAAACATACCATTTATTGAAGCCTTGACGGAGATCCCGGGGTACATGATGTACCTCTGGAAGCTGATGAGCGGGAAAAATCAGTTTGTGGAGAACTCAACTGTGAAGTTACATTAGCAGTGCAACTTGCTACTTCAAAAGCAAGTGCCAATCAAGAGGAATGATCCAGAATGTTTCTCGATTCCATTCGAGATTTGGGGGATAGAGTTCCAAAGGGTGTTGTGCGAAATTGGTGCCAGCATCAATCTTATGCCATATTCAATCCTCAAGCGCCTCAACATTGGAGAGATTAGGCAGACTGCAATTACTCTGCAAATGGCGGACAGATCTATATCTCGCCTCAAAGTTATACTTTTGGTTGTTCTCATTCGTGTAGGTCGTCTAATCTTTCTTGCATATTTCGTGCAATATGCCCCTGATTTTGGGACGAGTGTTCTTAGACACCAGTACTGCGTTGATTGACTGCTGAGGAGGAGAGATCACACTTTGTGCCAATGATGAAAAGATGGCCTTCGTGATCAACAAAAGCCGAAAGCAGTCTGAGTGCAACCGACTCACCTCCATTAAAGATTCTAAAAATGAATTGGTGGAATCCGAAGAAGAAAAGGAGGACAAAGTTGCTATTGAATGCGAGCGAGGAAATGAATTAGAAATTTTTTTATATAAGCCATTTCTTTCCGAGCATACAATTGTCATTCAACACCGCAAAGTCTACATGGTTGATGCCAATGGACGAAAAGTTTTGACCCAACCGCCGTGGGAATGGTGATCTAGGGTATCATCGAGCTGCTACGTTAAATCAAGCACTTGTTTATTTTCTTTCTTTTCAAATTTCCTATTATTTTCATTTTTGCAAATTGTTTTAATCATGTTTTCTTAAAAAAATCGGAACATGCTACATCGGTCGACAAAGAGAGGCTAACGTGAAACACTTCAACCCGATTAAGGGGTCAACGAGAAGGCTCCATATCGACCGACACAGAATTGCATCGGTCAACACGGAGAGCCCACAACCTGAATTTTATGCCGCACGATTTTATAAGATTTTGCGGATAAGAAGTTGATGTACGAGATCAACCACCAGGTATCGTTCTCTCTCTTGTCTGATTTTCAAACTTTTTCTACTCTCTGAGTTAGAAATAAGTTTTGGGGGATGTGGACAAGAGATAGAATGTTTTATCTTTTATTTATTTCTCTTTTTTCATTTAAGTTTCTGCTTAGAATTTTAGTTTATGCTAATTTGTTGGAAATTTTTTAGTTTTGACACATCTTGAATGAGAATGTGACATAGAATCGATTAATGGTTGAGTTTAAATTATTTGTGACCGTGGTTAAGTGCATATGAAAGTAGAATACTGCATGATAGAATTGATTAGAAACTTACACTTGCATGATGATTGAGTTTATTTGAAGTTGACAATGGAAGAAAATTTTAAACCCTTGTGTGAGATTTTGAGCCTTATGTTTTTTGAGATTCCTAATGTATGTTATTAATTCTCTAAATCTTGCTTATTTTCTGTTTCGAGACTGCATAGTGTGCACAAGTTTAAGAGAAGGAATTAGGCCATCTTTGTTAACCCAATATGATAAACACAGTCCCTTCACAATTTAATTTTCCCTAGTTAGCCACATTGAGACATTACAATTCCTTCCATGTCTATGAGATTAAGAATGTGCAGGTTTTGCTTGTGTCTTAAGTTGTGGACTGTATGATGTATATTGATGTGAATTGGAGATAAGAAATGATAAATTAGTGGTTGATGCAAAGTTGGGTGTTAAAATAGCTAAAAAGAAATTGAAATTCTCATAAGCCCTCTGAAAAAATATATAACATATATGTGACAAAGTATTGAAAGGGCATAAGAGAATCAAAAGAGCTAGGAAGGAAAAGAAAAAAATCTATGTGTTTATTGATGTATCTAAGGAGATGAGGTGATGAAGTTAGAAAATGATTTTATTTTGTCAAGCCGACCATCTTGATGAATTTTAGTCACATGACCAAATTTTCCAACTTTGTCACAAAAAGCCTACATTACAAACTTTTAAAAGTTCTTTTTTATCCAATACTTGTGTGCACATTTTAGTAGTGGAGATATTAGAAAATTTGCAAGCCTATGGTAGAAAATTCTTCATACATGTGTTGAGTGCTTTCATTTAATCCTAAACACTTGAGAGTTGAGTGATACACTTCCCGTGAGTTCTTCCACAATTTATGGATTATTTATCTCTTTCAAATTGCTTCTGTATAGTGGATTTTTGTTTCTTGATTGTGATGAATCTTTTGAGGCATTTCACTTTAACTGCATGATCTATTGATTTCTTTCTTGCCTATTGATTGAGGACAATCAAATGTTCAATTTTGGGGGGTTTGATAAGCTTGTAGTTTGAGTCACTTTTCTATATTATTTACATATTTTATGCATGAGTCGAAATTATGAGGTATTATACTTGTTGTGGTCAGATTTTGTAGGTATTAGGCCAAATTCATTGCAAACCCATACTGAGAGCAGTTGATGTTCAAAGAAAGAATAACTACTTCTTCCGCACATGGAATTTGAGCTAATGGAGCATGGAAAAATAAAGATCTTTGATTTAGCTTTTTAATGCAACTGAAATCAGGTCAATTGGTGTTGGTAAAATATTCATGAATTACCCTTAGGATCTCATTGTAAAAGGTTTTGTTGGATCAAACCTTAGTAGATGGTCGATCATTGCTGAAAATTAGCATAGCTTAGCAACTTATGTAATGTCCTATATAGGGTAAACATCGAGTTGTAATAGAATAGGCTGCTTGGAAGTATCTCAGCAAACATCAAAGAATGCTAAAGGAAGACTGCTAGAAATAACAGAATGCTAAGGAATCAGCAGTTGACAAACACGTCCTAAACTGCTGAAGATGCTAGCAAACCAAAGTCAGAGTAGCAGACAAAGCACTTGCAGCGCATTGAGTCCAGAAGTATGCTGAAAGAGATCTAGCATCCCGTACCAGTAGAAGCTCAGCAAAGCAAACCTGAACAACTGCTACACTGCCATTCTGACCAACACGCGATGATTAGCCATGTCAGAAGTAGGACGGAAAAGCCTGTGCAAAAGCAGAAAAGTTAGTAAAAAGCTACCTGCATTTAAGGAGAAAGATCTGTTGTTTCTAAACGGATCTGTCGACTCAAACTTCAAGAACACAGCTATAAAAGGCAAGTCAAAGGAAGATGCAAGTGCTGCTCACTCTCTAACCAAAAGCTCGATATACGAAAGATTCCAAAAAGCAAAAAGGCAAGAGAGCAGTCCAGTTGGAAGGTATAATCCAGAGATATCAAAAGGCCTTCAAATTCTGAGTGTCTCACTACACGTCTGACATTCTTCTGAGTGATTCTTGAATTGATTCAAGAATCTTCAATCATTGGGATCACTTTCTTTTTAATGAAAGCATCCAGCAGTCAATTTCTTGTGAAGAAATTGATTAAGGCGGGCATTGAGGCCGAGAACACACGATAGTTCGGAGGAAACATTAAACTCTTCCAAGCGAGTGGTGAAAGCGAGTTTTACGAAGGTGCGCCCTTGACTCAGCCGGAGCCACACCAGGAAAGTCTGGAGTATCGGAAGATAGCCGTAAAGTAGACAGACCTACCGACGGCTGATTGCTTAACAGGAAAGGCAAATCTTTGTACACCGTATATTTTATAGTAAAATTCTTAGCGATTCGGCTAAGGAGTGGACGTAGATCATTTGATCGAACCACTATAAATTGTGTGTTGTCTTGTTGTTACTGCTTTCTGAGCTAGTATGTTTTAAAACCTAGTGACCGAGTTGCTAGTGTATAACTGAAAAAGGTAACCTAAGTAAACTTTAACTAAAATAGAGTTGAGAATAATCTAAATACAAGTAAACGCAATCTATTCCGCTGCATTTCGTGCGTGTACTTTATTGTAACCACGACGTCTCTGATCATAAGGGACCAACAAGTGGTATCAGAGCAGGAGGTTGAAAAACCGACTGCTTCTGAGTCGCTTAGGACCTAGATCCTAGTCTTTCCTTGCGTCTCTTGTATCTGTGTTTTTCATATCTCAGGTGAAGATGAGAATTATCCGATGATGAATCACGCTCTTCCAAAGTACAACAAGGATGGATTTGCAACATGGAAAAAGAAGGCCATGATCCAGCTGCAAAGCATACATCCAGAGATGAGGGAGATCCTAACAGTTGGTCCTATAGAAATCATGAAGGTCAACACTGCACCCCTGGACCTGCTGGTGGCCAACCCAGACCTGAGATGGTGAATAAACCCTACGAGGAATGGACTCTTGAAGATAAAAAGAGAGGCCAACTGGAGTTTATCGCCATGAAACTAATCATGGAATGTCTACCTCCCCTAATGTCCAATAAAGCTCTAGATTACAATACCGAAAAAGAGATGTGGGATTACGCGTGCGAAGTTTCTCAAGAAACGGAACAAATGAAGCGAAACAAGCTACAAGTCGCTGTGGACAAGTACGAATCCTTCGCAATGATTCCAGGAGAAACCATTCAGGAGATGGAAGAAAGATTCAACATTATCATCGCAGAACTCAAAAATGTCGGCAAGACATATGACAAAGGGGAAATGAATAATAAAATTATATCCAAGCTTTACCCCAGAAGTGATTGGTTTGTCAAGATGACAAGCATGAGCGAAAAAGATCTCAACAATATGACGACCGCTGAAGTTTTCTCTCAACTAAAGGCGCATGAATTCATCATTCAGCAGTCAAAGAAAAACGAATCTGCCTTTATACATCCAAACCCCACAAGCGTTGGAACTCAAGAAGACGTAGCTTACTTTGTCAAAAAGGATGGAAACAAATGGAAATCTCCGAGGAAACCTTTCTATAACCAGGAAAAGTCAACACCTGCATCTACAACACCGTCCAATGAGACTTCATCAACTTCTAACATCAACGATCAAGATCTAAAGATAGGCGAGTTGGAAGAACAGATGAAGAAGATACAGAAAATGATTCTGGAAGCAAAAGCCGAAAAGGAAGCAAAAGCGAGCATGATGCAGCACCCTACTGAAAAAAGGATAACAACATGTTTTGAATGCAAGTCTCCTGATCACTTGAAGCATGATTGTCCAAAAGTGAGTCCTGAGGAAAGAGAACGTCTGCGTCAGAGATTTGAAAGATGAGCAGTACGAGCTGTAACAAAGGCATTGCTGACACGGACAGAAGTTCTAGATATTCCAGACAACGAAGAAGAATATTACCCCACTGACGAGGAAGAAGAAGCCCTAATGGTTTTTATGGCAAAAATCGTTGAAGATGGCAAATCATCTGCTGATGCTGAGCAACCCTTCGAATCGACCCTAGCAGTTGACAATAAGGAGGTAACACCTATAACGAATACTTCATGCTCAACACACACATCTGAATTAGAGGATTCCTTCCTAGATTCTGAGGAAGATTATCTTACCAAGCTTTCCTTAGAACTTTCTAAGGTATACACCTTGAAAGATGCTATCGTGAAAGATAATTCTTCACTCAAACAGAAAGTCTTAAGTCTGACCAATGAAGTCGAAAGACTAAGGTCTGATAGTGAGGAACTATCAAGATTTAGAACTGAATCTTCTGAACTCTTTGAAAATTTGAAAAATCTTGAAAAGGAAAATATGTTTTTGAAAAACAAAGCCAATGAGAAGTGTGTTTGCGCTTATATGACTAGTCAGGATATTTTGAATAACCTGATAAGCCAACAGAGACGTCACGGTGACCAATCTGGAATTAGGCATAGATGCACTGACGAAGATGAAACTTTGAGGCAAAAAGAAAATATCATCTTTGTTCTGGAGGATAAATATTTGATGATAGTGAAGAGAAGGATAAATTAGTTGCTGAATCCTCAAACGCTAAGCCGATCGCTCAGCAGAATATCAAGCAATCTGCTGAACCCAAGCAGAGTGTCAAGCACTATGCTAGACCTCAGCAAAAGGTCAAGCAGAATGTAAGATTTCAGCAGAAGATCATAAAAGATGTTGAACTTCCACAAAACTCACAATTGAGGTCTGCTAAGCGAAACTATTCAACAAACTCCAGGACAAAGGCAGAGCATCATGTTTCAAATGCGAGGAAGCCAAATCCTATCCTTTCTCGGGAAAGACACATTGAGGGTCATTCAATGAAACCCCAATATTATCATTACATGCCGCATAGGAGAAACACCTATGTGAGACCCGAGTCCATATATGTGTACCATCAATGGACGATGAAGGAAAAGGAGCACAACGCATAACCACATACACATACACATCAAAAAGTTAAGAAAGTTAGCAAAATGAATCTCGAAGAAAAATCTTTGAAGATCATCAAAATGTGGGTTCCAAAAGGAACAATGACTCAAGCTAATCCTCCAGGACCCGACTCAAAACGGGGACCTAAATCAACTTAATTGTTCTTGCAGGACCAGGATTCAAGTGCGAAGACATCAGGCATGTCAAATGAATGGATCCTAGACAGTGGTTGTTCTGCGCATATGACGGGAGATGAAGAATTATTCTCGGATATTAAAAAATCATATGGCCCATTTGTCATGTTTGGAGATAACAGCAAAGGAAGAGTACTTGGCAGAGGAAGCATAGAGCGGAACAGACTAATAATTATTAATGTTGCTCTCGTATCCAATCTCAAACACAACCTTCTAAGAATAAGCCAACTATGCGAAAACGGGTACATAGTATCTTTCATTCATTCGGGATGTTCTATAGCTGACAATGTAACAGGAGAAGTAAAGCTTCGAGGAATTCAGAAAGGTGGACTTTATGTGGTTGATTGGCCAAGTGGTCAACAACACTCATGCTTTCTAGCACTAAACAAAGAGGAAACCACTTGGTTATGGCATAAGAGGTTAAATCATTTAAATTTCAAAACCATCAATCATATTGCTAGAAATGAGCTTGTCACAGGTTTACCTCAAAACATCACATTTCGTAAGGAAGGCATATGCAAGGCATGCCAACAAGGAAAGAAGACCAAAGCCTCATTTCATTCCAACCCAGAAAAGAACACCTCAAGCAAAATCCTAGAATTATTACATATGGATCTATTCGGACCAGTCACTCCACCCTCTGTAAGTAAAAAGATATATACTCTTGTGGTAGTTGATGAATATTCCAGGTACACATGGGTTCGCTTAGTGAAAACCAAAGATGAGGTTAAGATCACTCTACCCGAGTTAATCCTCAAGGAGTAGAATAGTAAAGAAGTTACGGTGAAGAGGATTCAATCTGACAATGGAACAGAATTCTGCAACGGCATTCTCATGGACTTTTGCGCAGAAGCCGACATAAATCATGAGAGATCCATTGCTAGGACCCCACAGCAGAACGGTCTAGTAGAAAGGAGGAATCGAACCTTGAAAGAAGCAGTGCAATCTATGCTAGCCGATGCCAACCTACCTGCTAAATTTTGGGGCGAAGCAGTGATGACTGCCTGCTATACGCAGAACAGGAGCTCTATCAACGGCCGATTCAACAAAACTCCCTATGAAGTATATAACGGTCGTAAGCCTAATTTAGATTATTTACGTGCTTTTGGTGCAACGTGTTATATCCATAACAATGGAAAGTCAAAACTTAACACTTTTTCGCCGAAGTCGGATGAGGGTGTACTTCTCGGATACGGTCACCCCACTCACAAAGGTTATAGAGTGTTAAATAAGACTACCGGAATTGTGGAAATAACATGCAATGTTATTTTTGATGAATCTACTTTAGTGCGCAGAGCCATCAATGAGACAAAGGATGACAATCATGAGACTAATGATGTCAATGATAAATCGATCTTGAATTACCTTTAACACTTACGATTTGATCTGACTAAGTCTATGAATGAATGTAATCCTGTTCAGACGAGTCCAGCGGACCAGGCCAGTGATGCTAATGATCATGCTGAGGCCAATCCCCAAAAGGATATCTTTAATCCGCTAGATGATTCAGACGAGGAAACCCCTAATCCTACCCCTGTCGCTGAGGAAATCAATGCTACTGAAGATCTTGGCAGAGGAGCTGCTGAGATACCAGCTGCTGAGACACCAAATGCTGAGAATCCCACTGAAAGAGAAGGTCCAGACTATGATGTTCCTATAGCGGAAGTCCCGGTTGCTGAAGAAATTCCTGATGCTGAAGATCAAACTCACAACGCACGAGATGTTGAGGATGAAGCGGATAATGCAGAACATACCAATAATCTTGAAGGAGAAAGAATTGCTGGAGAACCAATCAGACCAGCATGGCTGCGTGCACATCCACTAGAAGATGATCTTGGAGATATCAATGACCCCGTTCTGGCCAGACAAGGATCTGCAATGTTGTCATGCTATCTATCAAGTGAAGAACCAACTAAAGTTGAGGATGCACTACGTGATCCAGACTGGGTAAATGCTATGCAAGAGGAGCTTGCTGAATTCTCTCGTAACCATGTATGGGATCTGGTGGATAGACCAAAACATCAGAATGTCATAGGTACCAAATGGGTATTCAAGAACAAGATGAACAAATCAGGCTTGGTGGTAAGAAATAAAGCACGCCTGGTAGCCAAAGGATACAAATAGTGTGAAGGCATCGACTATGATGAGACATTCGCTCCTGTAGCCAGATTGGAAGCAATCAGATTATTTCTTGCTTATGCAGCACAACATGAATTCTCGGTCATGCAAATGGATGTCAAAAGTGCATTCCTTAATGGTGAACTCAAGGAGGAGGTCTACGTTGAGCAGCCTCCAGGTTTTGAGAATGGAAATCAGGTCTATAAACAAAGGAAAGCCTTGTATGGACTGAAGCAAGCACCTCGAGCTTGGTATGGAACTTTATCTAAGTTTCTACTCGACAATGGCTTCAAAAAGGGAAGGATTGATCAAACACTCTTTCGCATTAAGGACGAAGGAAGTATTCTACTTGTGCAAATCTACGTTGATGACATCATCTTTAGCTCGAAGAATCAAGCTCTCTGTGACAAATTCTCCAAGCTAATGATGAATAATTTTCAAATGAGTATGATGGGAAGAATGTCCTATTTTCTTGGACTTCACGTTCAACAATCGAATGAAGGAATTTTCATTCATCAAAAGAAATACACGTGAGATCTAATTGCTAAATACTGTCCAGAGAAATCCAAGAGCTTAAGGATCCCCATCAGTAATGCGTGTATGGAAGATCTAGAAAAGGAAGGAGAAGCAGTGAATCCTACCTTATATCGAGGAATCATCTGATCTCTGCTATATCTTACAACCAGTAGACCCGATATATCATATGTTGTGGGACTATGTGCCAGATATCAATCCCAACCGAACAAAAGGCATCTAGACACAACGAGGCGAATTATCCGTTATTTGAAGTGCACAGAAG
The DNA here is from genome assembly GCA_026898455.1 of Plectranthus barbatus. Classification (NCBI taxonomy): domain Eukaryota; kingdom Viridiplantae; phylum Streptophyta; class Magnoliopsida; order Lamiales; family Lamiaceae; genus Plectranthus; species Plectranthus barbatus. The sequence goes on from JAPKLW010000460.1 coordinate 178,436, forward strand.
GCTTAGGAATTTGGTATCCAAGAGCCGACAGTCTAGCCCTGAGTGGTTATTCAGATTCTGATTTTGGAGGATGCAAAATCGACAGGAAAAGCACCAGTGGTACATGTCAATTCCTTGATCACAAATTGATCAGCTGGTTCAGCAAAAAGCAGCACTCGGTAGCAACCTCAACCACCGAAGCGGAGTATGTAGCGGCTGCTAGCTGCTGTCAGCAAATTCTGTGGATTCGACAACAACTTCAAGATTATGACATCTCTCCTGAATGCGTACCAATCTACTGTGATAACAATAGTGCTATGTGCATCAAAAAGAATCCAGTACATCATTCCAGGACAAAACACATTGACATCCGACATCATTTTATCCGTGACCACTAAGAAAAGAAGATATTGATATTCAGCGAATATGCACTGAGGATCAAATAGAAGACATCTTCACTAAGCCCCTTGCAGAGGCAAGATTCAAAGAATTATGCATCAAATTGGGCATGATGGAACTAGATATTGCTGCGGATGAATGAGATGCTATTCTCATTCTTACTTTCAGCAGTTTATGGGAGATTTTACTATATGTAGTCTGCTAAGCTAATGGCGAATGACGGATATGCCCCTACCAATCTTCAGCAGATAAATTGTTTCTGCTCAGCAAACTATGAAGGAATAAAGATCACATCTATACTTTGTCATGAAGAAACATCAAAAGATCGACATATTCATATATTCTTCACCAAAAGAGGAACATGCCTTAAGGCAGATATTCATTACAAAAGAAGGACATCGCACTATCAGTCAAACAAAAGAGGAAATACAGATCTACTATGGAATTCATTCAGAAAGGCGACACTGGCTTATAAGGATAGAAATCAGCCCCTTGAAGGTTGGATGGACCGTCAGCAATTTCTGGAAAATACTTCTCCATCAACCAGCTGAGCTGCATTCCATTCCGCAGAGGCACGAACGGATGAAGCTTGACAGCTTCCCAGACATTCTTGAAGACGTATCCGGCCCAGTTAACAGAGGCAGAATCATCCATGGCCATCATCACCTGCCAAACAGATCTTGAGAAACAGAGGTCATAAGGCTCCTCTCCAAGCAGGATTCCATGGGCAATACGGAACATAACCCAATATGAAGTCTGGAGGCCAGAGGCAGGAACTTCAGGGCTGAAATCAAAACGAGGAGAATGATGCCATTTCTCCCATGGACAATGCAAAGGTGTCAGGGGTCCAATGGACAAGCTTATCATGGAACACCCCATAGATTACGTTCGGCTCTACACGGCAATCACTGAGGAAATCCCTCAACACTTCCTCTTGAAAACGGTGAGGAGTAGAAAACACAAATTGCGAAAGCCCCCCCCCACTTCAACGAAGAGATGACCTTCACTGTTACATCCCAATCATCTATATAATACCTATCCAGACCTGGCTCATCCAGGATCAGATTGCGTCTGATATCTATGGTTCGTGGAGGAGAGCCCATGAGTGAAGAAAGGGATCTAACTTTCTTGAGGAGAAGAAGATTGAAAGTATGAATCAAGAAAGAAGGATAATTGAGATGTTTGGATAATCTGAAACGGAGGTATTTATAGAGAATTTCCCATTTATGATGCAAAGAAAGAGAAAAATCTGTCTGAAGATCGCAATGATTCACCTCTTGGAATACGAAACGTCGCTAATAAAGGGATCGACGTGTATGCATGGGAAGTCAAAACAATTTTTTTTCCAGCAATAGTGAAAAAGGAGTATTGAAAAGTTCGAGGATCTCATCATCACACTTTTCAAATAAGAGTTCTCATAGACTCAGCAGATCTTCAGAAGTTGCTGAAAATTAGAATGCTGAGAAGGACCATCCTCTATCAGCATCCTTGAACGGCTGCTAGATCAGAAACAACAACTATCCGAAATCGAGGCGGGATGACTCAAAATTCAAACTTGATGGGACCCGATAAGGCGTAATTAATGCATGCAAATGGCGGCATCAACTGAGGAGATGCCACGTCAGAAGCACTTGAGTGTTTCTCGGAGCATGGGAAGCTATATGGAAAGACGCATTTATTCTGAATCGTTGATCTAACACTTCGCAGACTTTCCCTCAACCGTTAGATCTCACATTCAAAATTGACCCTACCTTTGCTCTGATCACTGTTCATTTTCTTCTCATTTTTCGAAAGACAGAGCAAAATCCCCAATTCTAAAGTCTCCGTATTATTTGAAAAATTACTCCAGATTCTCCCTCACAGACATGGCCACAGATTCTATAGCCTCATCATCCCAGAAATCTACTTGTCAGAACCATCGCTCTGAATATAATGAACCACCTCCCTTCAATTTTTCCACCAAATTCTGGAGAACCCTTACATATGCGGCATGCACCAGGGTTTACTGGGATTATAAAGAAAGAAGATGTTGATGATTAAATATCGTATGGACAGCTTGTTATGATGGCTCGGAAGAAATCCCTAGCCGGCCACACAAAGGAGAAGAGGCGTTTGGCTCAAATCATGAAGGATCGCATTTTCTATAAACGTCTTGCTGCTGAACATATACCAGATTGGATAATGGATATTCTCGATAGCGAACAGGTAACTCAATACTTATCCGCTGAACCCATGCATTTTCGTCCGCATATGGTTTCTGAATTTTATGCCAGAGCAGTCATGAGTGAAGATGGAAAATCTTTTAAAACTTGTGTTTATAAAAGTATCATTGAAGTAAGTGCCGAAGTTCTTGCTAAAACTTTTGGTCTTCGGAATAAGGGGGAACGTATATCTCATTACAAAGTAACGGATTATGATGAGATGGAAAGACGTTGGAATTTATGGAAGAAGCCTAAAGTAATGAAGGATAGGAAAGGTCACGAGATCACATTCCGGGCTGCCACACCCATTAACACCCTACAGGATGAATTTAAAATTCTTGCCGAATTGGTGATCAAGATGTTCCAATGAGACGCCGGATCATATTCTGAACTTTCTGCTAAGAAATATGTAGTAATGATGGCTCTCACAGACAAAGTGAAGGGAAATTGGGCTGAGTTTTTCTTCGAACGATGGGCAGAGCACGCCATGAAGAACGACCACATATCTGTGGATGGAACTTTTTCATCAAATGTTAATTTTGGGTTGAAAATAAGCAAGTTTATGGAATTGGTCATGCATTCAACGAAAATTGATCAAGGAGTGAAGTTGCTCTCCACTGATTTCATTCCAATCACACGAAAAGCAGCCAACCCTATTGATTACAAGAAGCCAAAAAAGCTGACTGGTAAATCCAATGTGGATGCGGACAAGCCTACTTCGGATGAGGAAGTAGACGAACGTTCCTTGGGCGAACAAATATTGCAGAGAGCATCACCTATCTCTGCTGAGGAAATAGCAGTATTAACTCAGAACGCTGAAACGGAGCAGTGCTTTAAGCAGCTTGATGATATTGTAGCTCTCGGAGAGCTACCGACATAACAGATTGAGGAGATTATGGACCAAAGGGCCGCACTTCAGCAGCCACTCGTGATTGGTCAACTTGCTGTTCCAATCTCTTTTGAACAACAAAAGGATATTGTTCCCACCAGAAACAGAAGGTCTAGTCGTCAGCGCCTACGCAAAACTGCTGAGCTAGCCGCTGTCACTACTGAAAAAGTACCAAATTCTCCCCTATCTTCTAAAAGTTTTGATGAACGTGTGAAAGGCGTACGTGAAGCTAAAAGAAAGCGTGCAAAAAAAATGAAGGCACAGGAAATAAAGGAATACAGAAGGAGAGGGATAGAATCACATTCGAAGGAAGGGATCTGAACTTCGAGAGTGTAAAAAGATCTCATCTAGAAAGAGCGAATCAAAAGGAGAATACTAGTCAAACACCCGATGAGGAAGCTGCTGAAGAGATAAGCAGAGCAGCAATGAAAGGGAAGACAATAATAGACTCTACTTTGACAGAAAAAGAAATGGATAACCCCATTGCAGTCAGCAACACTACCAAGATTACAACTGCAGCAGACGACATGACTGATAAATAGCTAGATACGCTGATTCAATCTGGCGCTTTCAATGCCACGGAACACTTCAAAGGCAAATTGGTTCAATTTCGTGAACCCACTGCTACATCTTATCAAGGCAGTAGCTCAGAGGAGGACGCGCCACAATCAGAGATAAGTGATATACATCCCAAAGATAAGGATGCAAGGCCATCAGAAATCTCTAAGGAAAGCGCAGATACAAACATGTCTACTGCAGAGCATGTTGCTAAAGAAAATACTATTGAGAAAGAATCGGAGCAAATCACTGAAGAAACAGGGAAAGAAACAACTAAAGAATCTACTGCAGCTGATGATTCTATGAAGACAACTGCTGAAGAATCAACTGCAGCTGATGATTCTATGAAAACAACTGCTGAAGAATCTACTGCAGCTGATGAAACTATGGAAGATACTGCTGAAGAAGTACATACTACTGAGGAGACAACAGTCGATGCTAGTAATGAAGATCAAGCAGAAGAAGCAATAGAAAAGGAAATCTCCTTTGCGGGATTTTTGGACGAATCCACCTGCTCATCAGAATCTAATTCTGAGGGGGAATCTATCAAGGTATTTGATGCCAAAACTCTACGAATATACCCCACTCTAAGGAATGAACAACTGAGGATTCCATTTGATGGTTTACCTGGCAAACTCTTTCGCTCACAAAGAGTAGCACAGTGGTATGCTGCTGTCTCGATTAATGAAGATATGAATGCTGATCTCCGAGATTGGAGTGATGAGATCTTAGCCTTCGTAGAACAAGAAGTAAATAGGGACATTGCAGGAGTCTTCTATGTTGAGATTCACGAAGAAACAGAGGAAGGCAGAGTGCTTGGTACTCAATTTTGATGATGGAAAACTTATGACTACATCATGCATGATCTCTATTTTGAGGAAAGGATGATTATTATCGCTAGAAAAGGACTTAATTTCTGGCGTTCCAAAGAAACCTGGGCAAATGAGTGGATGGACCAGCCCTCCTGCACGAAATAATATACTGATCAACAAGTAATTGCTCGATTGCAAGCCATCCGCGCTCACATGAAGTTTCTTCCATCTCAGACCCTGCCCAGATCACAGTTTGCTCCAGATAAGAAATCCTTGGCCCACATGGAACTCACCAAACGACAAAGGGCTGCAATGATTTCTTATCGGAAGCGGAAAGCTGCTTATGAGGAGAAGTTGCGAGTTAGAAGTCTTGAACTAGCAGCGATCGATGAAGGAAAAGAAAAGGAGGCCAGGAGACAAGACTATCTCAAAATTATTAACTTTTAGAAAGAATACACTCGAGCCGCAACCTCAATTCTAGTCTCTAAAACTCAAGGTTGTGACTCAAATCTCGATCAGAATATAGTGAGTGAGTCCATGGAAGTAGATACCAATGTGGTTCTTGATGTTGCCACACAAAGAGTTGAAGTAGCAGCTCAAGCATCTGCAATTGCTACAGTGGAAAGAGAAGATGGTGAAGCTCCTACATTAATAAGCGGTACTGAAATAGTTTTCTCTAATAGTCCCATTGCCGCCGAACTAGTCCAAGTAAGCTTCCAATCTCTTGTCAACATACTTCATAACGCCCTACATCAACGCAATATCCAGCAAGCCAGATTCAATGAAGAGGTCCTGAAAGAGGTTGCTGATGTCCGAGGAGCAATCTCTGGAGTGAAAACCTCTGTTTCAGAGGTTCAGCAACAAGTTGGTCAAGTCGCTACCAAGATCACAAATGTAGAAGAAACCGTGTCTACGGTGCAAACAAATGTGATGACTCTCAGTGTCGATCTTGATGCACACAAGACTTTCTCCACTTCTGTTTTGGATGCTCTCAAAGAGGGGGAAGAAAGAAGGACTGCTAAACAAGCAAGGATAAAAGCAGAGGAAGCTGAGCTGCTGCTGAAAGAAAAAGAATTTGAACGTGCAATGATGGAACGGAGGATGAAGTTAGAAGAACAACAGAGAGAAGACCAACGAGCACGCATTGAACAGATGGAGAAACTAATGGCCATGACGATGAAGAAAGTTGAGTCTCTTGAGAAGCCAAAACCTCCACCAGATGCTCTGAAATAAGGTCACTCTCTATCATTATCTTTACCATGATTCTGAAATGATTTCTCTAAACTTGTAATTGCAAAATCATATATGAAATCATAAGAATCATGACAAAATCTTATTATCTAAATTCTGATTTTCCGAGTGTGAACAATAGTCGAAATACACTCTCTGTGTACTCAACGAATCAGAATCCGGAAGGATAAACCAGGGATGTTTAAATGGTTGCTGAATGATTTGCTTGTAATATTTTTTTTTTAAAAAAGGACTTAAAGCAAAGAAAGACTCTGAGATAGTGTGTCTAGAAATTTCCTTGTAACTTAGAACTTCTAAGCTAAGTCTCAGCAAACCCTAATAAGCTTTGATCGCACCAAAAAGGGGGAAATTGTTTGGAAAATATTCATGAATTACCCTTAGGATCTCATTGTAAAAGGTTTTGTTGGATCAAACCTTAGTAGATGGTCGATCATTGCTGGACATTAACATAGCTTAGCAACTTATGTAATGTCCTGTATAGGGTAAACATCGAGTTGTAATAGAATCGGGTGCTTGGAAGTATCTCAGCAAACATCAAAGAATGCTAAAGGAAGACTGCTAGCAATAACAGAATGCTAAGGAATCAGCAGTTGACAAACACGTCCTAAACTGCTGAAGATGCTAGCAAACCAAAGTCAGAGTAGCAGACAAAGCACTTGCTGCGCATTGAGTCCAGAAGTATGCTGAAAGAGATCTAGCATCCCGTACCAGTAGAAGCTCAGCAAAGCAAACCTGAACAACTGCTACACCGCCATTCTGACCAACACGCGACGATTAGCCATGTCAGAAGTAGGACGGAAAAGCCTGTGCAAAAACAGAAAAGTTAGTAAAAAGCTACCTGCATTTAAGGAGAAAGATTCGTTGTGTCTAAATGGATCTGTCGACTCAAACTTCAAGAACACAACTATAAAAGGTAAGTCAAAGGAAGATGCAGGTGCTGCTCACTCTCTAACCGAAAACTCGATATACGAAAGATTCCAAAAAAGTAAATAGGTAAGAGAATAGTCCAGTTGGAAGGTATAATCCAGAGATATCAAAAGGCCTTCAACATTCTCACTGTCTCACTACACGTCTGACATTCTTCTGAGTGATTCTTGAATTGATTCAAGAATCTTCAATCATTGGGATCACTTTCTTTTTAAGGAAAGCATCCAGCAGTCAATTTCTTTTGAAGAAATTGATTAAGGCGGGCATTGAGGCCGAGAACACACGATAGTTCGGAGGAAACTTTAAACTCTTCCAAGCGAGTGGTGAAAGCGAGTTTTACAAAGGTGCGCCCTTGACTCAGCCGGAGCCACACCAGGAAAGTCCGGAGTATCAGAAGATAGCCGTAAAGCAGGCAGACCTACCGACGGCTGATTGCTTAACAGGAAAGGCAAATCTTTGTACACCGTATACTTTCTAGTAAAATTCTTAGCGATTCGGCTAAGGAGTGGACGTAGATCATTTGATCGAACCACTATAAATTGTGTGTTGTCTTGTTGTTACTGCTTTCTGAGCTAGTATGTTTTAAAACCTAGTGACCGAGTTGCTAGTGTATAACTAAAAAAGGTAACCTAAGTAAACTTTAACTAAAATAGAGTTGAGAATAATCTAAATACAAGTAAATGCAATCTATTCCGCTGCACTTCGTGCGTGTACTTTATTGTAACCACGACGACTCTGATCATAAGGGACCAACAATTGGAGTTTAGGAACAAACGTTATGGCCAAAACCGTGAGACTGCGTAGAAGGGTTGAAAGGGGTGAAAATGGCTATGTCTGGAAAAGTGGATAAAAGTGGAGGTCTCTGTTTTGACCAACATGAAGCCCAAGTCGATAGACGTGGAAAGGACGTCTCGACCGGCAAAATTCCATATCGACAGATATACACTTCTATCTCTATATAAAGCTATATATCCAATGTTTAGAGAGGATTATTCAGGATTTATTCATCATTCAGTCATTATTAAATCTTTAGTTTTTTTTTGTTCATGTTTTTAGATATTGATAACTTGAACAACCTTTATTTTTATTGTTAGTTTTTATTATGCAATTTAATAAATTTTTTCTTGTGTTTCTGTCCATCATGAGTGGCTAGAAACCCTAGCAGGTTTAAAGGCTATGGGTAATTAATCATGTTTGCATGCTACATTAATCAACTAGAATTGCATGGTTTCAATTCCTAGTTTAATTGATAGAATTTAGGATTGATGATGGATCGGAAGAAAATGGATTCTATATTCATAGTTGTTAATTGAAAGATCGAGAGAAAAATATTAATAACATGAAGAGGAATTGAATATAATTGATTTTCTGTCTTAAATGGAATATAATTACTTATAGCGAATTAAATTTGTGTTTACTGAGGTTGATTATTATTGTGTTCTTGAGGCCAACCAAGCATAAATAGTCACATGATAGTAACCTAAGTTAAAATTTCCTAACCTAGATCCATCAAAATGAAGGCCTACACTACTAAGGCTAATATTCTGTTTATTCCAGAACTCCAAGGGACTAAGAAGCTTACAATTCAGGAACCAGTCCATACATTTCTCACAGACATCATGTCTGATGAGGCATTCCACCGCCTACTTTCTGAAATAAATTAAAAAAGAAGTAAATGTGGATATTCTGAACTTGGTGCATCCGTATAAGAGAGACGAGTAAGTGGCTGCGCAAGGGGATGTCGACCTATTTCAAATTGATGATGGGAAAGTAGAGCAGGCAACAACTCAAGGGGATACTGGCCTTGCTGCTGATGAAATAGAGAGGGAGTCTATTCAGGCGACCGCCCTAATAAAATCGACGGAGCAGGATGTTTAAATTAAGGAAGTGCAGGTGTCCACCCTGGCAAAACTTGTGGAAGAAGAGAAAGAGAAGGAGCTAGGGGAAGCAGACACCTCCATTATTAAGCCCAAAATCTATTATCTTAGTTTGATCTATCTGTGCACGATGTGGCGAGCACATAATATCAAGGAGAGACTAGCACGTCTAACAAAGGAAAATCTATTGCTGCATATCCTAAGGAAAGAGAACATGATCTCACTGACATCAAAGATTTGGATTATATTCCTGAGATGAAAGCGAAAAGGCTAGCCTAAGTGGAAACTACACATCCTTGGGAATCTTGCATGTTGTCGTTCAGTAAAACTACAGCTGAGCTTACCTACCATAATGTACCCTTGGTCGGCTTACCCCATCCCATTGTCTCAACACAGAGGATCAGAACCTAGTGCCTTCCTCTCCATGAGTTTTTTGTGGCAAATGATCACTTTTTTTCTCAAGCTGATGCCATCACTTAGTGTGTGGAGAAATTGGTGGTTGAAAAAATCTGCACTACATATGCCAAGTATCTACTCAATGAGTCCCTAATTTCATCACTCTGCTTGATGACTTTCGTCGATGGCGGATCTATGACTTTTGCACCTATCAACTCCATCATGAAGAGCGCGCAATTCCTTTTACCTGTTTGTGATTAACTTGCTGGAGATCGGAGGATCTGTCGGCAAATGAGAGGATTGGTCACAGGAACCTAAGGTTGGAACAACTAAGAGTCAAGGCTGTGAAGAAGAGGTTGACGAAAATCAAAGCCAATCACCTACAGACCGGACTGGCAACCTCCCTCCAAAGAAGAAAAATGACATTTTTATCTAGCTCGAGCGCTCTCTGTTTGGTTATGATCTGAAATATATTTTCTCTAAGTTGAAGCTGACCATCGAGCTCCCCCTCCTTGAGTTCATTCCCACTTCCCGCACTCCCTGATGCCCTAATTTCATGGGAATTGAAGCGTTTGGCAAGAGAAGATCGTCCCAGCTCGCCAAGCTTGGGAAGCTAAGAAGAGGGTGCTGGCGATTTTGTCATTCACACCCTCAGTGACTCTTTTTTTAGGAAACTATAGGTAAAATGGCCCGTGGTTACTTTTGTAGATGAAGACAAAGCTTCAACATCCATCACTTTGCCAGTAGCACCATTGAAGAACAACAAGTTGTTGGCCATAATCTAATATTTGGTTGCAGAACAAGTTCCAACATAAGTTGATCAAGTCAATGAGGAGCTAACTTAAGCCATCAGTGACAAAATGGATGCCATGACCTCCACGATGACCACCTTTTTTGGACTTGGTCAAAGAGGTGGAAGAGTTAAGGAGAAAAGAGCATGAAAAAGAAAGAAAGTTGAAGAGGAGCGATTGAGGCATAAATAAGAGAGCAGGCAAAAACAAGAGGCTAACAATGCCAAGCAGTCTAATCTTATAGCCTCTCTCGGAGACATCGCCAAGCTCGCAAGCTTATCAGGGAAACAATGAACTTTCATTGAAAAATCTAGCTAGCCTTCTCATTTTATATTCCTCTGTTTTGTAATTTTGCCTCATATTTAGTTCATTCCTATACTTGTAATGATCTTGTCCTTAGTGAAGGAACTCACTTGCTGATGATAAGTCTTGATTGGCCAACATTGAGTCATTTTGAATTTGGCTGAACTTAGACTTTCCAGTGTAATAAGCATCCTTTCTCTCACTTAATTTTTTAATCGAGTAATATCTCTCCCAGTTTAAGGGGAAGATCCTAAGTAGAGTATGTTGAGTTTAAGAAGGCACTTTCCACGAGTTTATAGTTTGATAGATAACACTTGTAAAAACTCGAATGTCAGTTGCTCCTCAGAGATTAGCTTAGAGTGTATAGATTGTTAGATGGTTGTGACCAAACCAATGATTGAAATATATACTGAAAGAATTATGATTATTATATTACGTACAAGGGGCATTGGTTAATATAACAGGAATCATAAATGTTATATGTTCATCTCCTGTTTGAATTAACAAACATGTGTCCCAAACGCAAGTATCCTCATATCTCGTTGATAAGGAGATCATAGTAGATCAAAGAAGATTGTATGGATCGGTTGACCTAGCGAGATATGAACAACATTATAGCAGAGATAGTCTCAGGATAGACTGTTGGTATAGTCTGTAGCATACGCAGTAATAAGCAGCTTATCTAGGTTGCTTGGTATGTTTGGTGCGCTCGGTACGCATTAATGGGACCCAAGTAAGTTTGATTCTTTTATCTAACATTACAAGAACCTTGATCTTGATGCTCGATGTAATTTTAGGCCTACATGAAAATACAGAAGTATACACAGATTTGTGTGCCACTTTTAGATCTAGTGGAGCTTGAATATTTGTATCTCGGGTTGTAGCAATCTTGTATGACTGTGTGATACCGAATCTGAGTAACCATATCAAGTATAGGATTGTGATATTCCCTGAACAGCTTAAAAGGTTCGTTATGCTAAGTCCTTGATGTCGTGTAAAAATACTCGTCAAGTTAAAATTATCAATCCAATGATCCTTCTATGTTCGCCCTATAGATTACTCTTTACTCGTATGGAATTTTATAGTTAGGCAAAACTTAAGTCGTTGAGTTGTTCTATCAACTAGGCAAAAACATAAATTAGGCTAAAGCGTAAATGAAGTAAGACACAATAACAATCATGATTGAGTAGAAACTTGTAAATCAACCAATCAAAACTTTCCAAAATAGGTAGACAAAGTAGCAAGTTTAATCAATGAGATAAGAATAAGTGTTGTGCGAATATCCAATGTGTTCAATTTAGATCGAATCATGATGTAAACTCTATTTTATTTCTATGAGATTGAGCAATCCACTCTAAGGTAGTTAACCCCTTGTCACGTTGAGATAATCGTAGATGAACCTAGCAGTCTCAAACAAGTCACATTATCGATTCCTAGTTCACTCCTTCTAGAATGTAGATTTTAGCCATATGACCTATTTCCGCACATGGATTGGATTTAGAATCACATGAATTCACACTATTAGCGACGATTCCACCCGCGTGTTGGCTGCAGTGTTCACATGAAATACCACCTACGTTGGTTATTACCTACACCTAAGTGGTTGGGGATGACATCTAGTGTGATTCAAACTCTCATAGGAAGCTAAACATTCAACATTCAATCTTAATTTCACACATTATCGTTCCAAACAAAAATCACAAGAAGTTTAGTTCTCCATACCTTTCAATTTGTTCAATACAAGAGAAAATGAAAGACAATTCATTACAAATTTGAAAGATGAATTGAGTTCTTCCCCAATTGTTGTCCTTGCACTTGATCTACCCTTGATTCTCTCTAATCTTCACCAATTTGTTGTAGATCTTGCTCTTGATCCACTTGGATTTGGATGGAATGAGAATGGAAGATGGAATTTGGGAGAATTTCTAACTTGATCTAATGAAATTTTGGCAAAAGTTTTCTAAAAACTCGAAATTCCCCCTTTTATAGATGAGGAAACAGGGCCTCGGATCGCCCCGGATAGCTTGAAAATGGAAAAATAGCCAAAAAAACCCGCTCTCGCTTGGTCGAGCCAAGGATGGCTCAACCGAGCCTACCCTCTGAACGACATGGCTCGATCGAGCGAGCTCTATGTTCGACTTAGCTCAACTGAGCCAAGCTCAGCTCGGCTGAGCCTGCTCTCTGAAATCCAGCCAGCTTTGCACAGTCGAGCTTGCTTCCCTTTGGCTCCTGGCTCGTGCGAAAATCCTCCAAAACTAAGCTAAAAATGCTGCTCTATGCTCAAAACCTAACCAACATCATTCGAAACACACAAAACACGAAAACACAACAAAAACAAGCAAAATGCATATGATATAGGAGTAAAATGGCCACAAACATGCACACTCACACATCGAAATATAGATCATTTTACGCACATATCAGTCCTGCAGGCTTATTAAGTAAAGTTATAAGTTAAAATGGTTGAGTGGATTGATTTAAGAATAAAAGATGTTAATTAATTTTGTAAGCATGTTAGAGCTCAAATTAATTAATGAATTTCAGTTAACCTAAAATATGGGAATTTTTCGAGCCAATGCAACCCGTTCCTAATAACATGGCAGCAAATAGGTAGGATAATATACATTCTCTGGTGGCATGAATCACTATTAATTAATTAATTATATTCTAGGTTGAATATGTGAATTAATTAATTGATAGGCCTTATTTGATATTTGCATTCTGGTCCCTGGTCTGGCCATTAAGCTTTAGCCCATCTAAGATAATTTATATTCTATATATACCCCTCAGACTCTCAACTCACAACACACCACAAGATCATAAGTTTCAAAGCAGCAGACCAGTAGTAGGGAGTTGATCATATGCAACTTGATCTTCGAAAGAAGGAGTGAACTCTGCTTCTCCATGGGCAAAAGATTCTATAGGGAATAATCACCAAATTTCCAGATCAGAGCTGGGATAGAGATCAGAAGATCAGATCTGGAGGATCAATCTCTTCTTTCTCTCTCTTAGTTTCAAAATTATTAATACAATTTCAATAGATTTAGTTCACTGATCTTGTAGGATTAAATCTTGTTCACAAGAAAGAAGATTGAGGATCAAATCATAGTTCAACAGTTTCTACAATCCAGATATTCTGCATAAACCATTTTCTGCATTACAATAGGAGCATGCTAGGATTATTCATAGACATAGAAATTTAACTTTGATATCCAATTTCAATATTTGTCATGGATTGGCAATTCAGTTTGTTGGCAATCCCTTCAATTAATATAAGAGCCAGGTTCAATTAATTGGCTCTGTCGGAAAAAATAATATTGTCTATGAATTTGAATGATAATTATTATTTTTTGAATTGCGATTGTATTGTTTTTAGATTGTATGATTTTTTCTTCCTCATGGTTCTCGGGTTAAAACGCCCTTCTATAAGGATTCATTTTTTAATCCACGAGATAAATACGTGGTTATATTTATTTTTCAAATTGTGGTTGGATTGTTTATTTCCATGTAATTTCAATTTCGAATCAAATCTGTAAAACTAGAAGACGAAGAACACGAAGAACGAAAGAATCGCACGTCACGTGACTCGCGGCGGCGCATGACAGGCGGCCGTACACGATAACCAAGAAACCACGAGGGGGTGTTAGATTTTTATATACTTCAAAGCGTTATGATTGTTATATCGGTAAACAATTTGGTTTGATATACTGAAATCATTTATGTCTTGTATACAGTGATACAATAGTCCTGTCTGATTAACAAACTTATGAAGCGAACAACGGTATTATCTTATCTTGTCGATAGGGAGATCATACGGTGTGTAGAAGATCACGGATGATCGTACGGATTGCTTGACCTAGCGATATTTAAACGATTATCACAATTAAGAGAGTTCCAGGATATATCATCGATATGGGCTGCAACATACGCAATAATAAGCGGCTTATCCTGATTGCTTGGTATGCTGGAGCATGCGGTATGCATTAATAAGATTCCTTTATCTGACATTAAAGGAATCTTGTCTTGATGGCTTGATGGAATCCTAAGCCTATATGAAGGTACAGAGGTATACACGGACTTGTGTATCACTTTTAGATTATGTATGTCTGTATCTTGGGTGATAGCAGTTTGTGTATGACTGTCTGTAACTGGAACTAGGTAACCATATCCAGTATAGGATGGTGACATTCCCTAAGAAGCTCAAAAGGTTCACTATGCTAAAGTCCTGCAGGCTGATTAACTTCAAGAATAAGTGAAAAGGCTTGAGTGGTACAACTTAGGATAAAAGATTTTAATTAATTTTGAAGCTTGTTAGAGCTCAAATTAATTTATTAATGTTTGTAACCATATAAAAGGGGACATACCAAGCCTATGCAACCCGTTCATCATAACGTGGTAGCAAATAGGTAGGGAATTATTGATTCTCTGGTTGCATGAATCAAAATTAATTAATTAATTATATTCTTAGTTGAATATGAGAGTTAATTAATTGATAGGCCATATTTGTTGTTTACATTCTGGTCTCTGGTCTAGCCCATGAAAGCTCAAGCCCATTTGAGATCAGATTTCTCCGATAAATTCCCCTCAGGTTCTCTGATCTCATCACATCACAAGATCATATGTTGAAAAGTAGAAAACAAGTAAATGGGAGATGTGATAGGGGACTGAGGATCTGAGAATGAAGAGGATATTTTGCTTCTCGATAGGCACGAAATTTTGAGGGAATCTTTATCAAATTTCCAAATCAGAGTTGGGATACAGATAAGAAGATCAGATCTAGAGGATTAGATTTGAAGTGCAAAGATTCAAAGGTTTCAATCCCTACGCGCAGATACGCAGACACTACGGATGTCAGGTAATTCGATAAATATCTACATGGCAATTTATTTATTAAATAGGAGCATGCTAGGAAATAGTTGATGTATGACAATTATTTAGATATCCACAGAGTTCTTTATTTAAGTTTAATTATGTGAATTCCGGTTCATGGTATATTTTCTTCAATTCGTATGAGAGCTAGGTTAATATCTGTAGCTCTATCTAGAAATTAGTTTTGTTAAATTATATGCATGTATAATTAATTTGATTAAATTTCAATGGATGTTTTTGTTCCTCATGGTTTCCATGTTTTTTATGTTTAATCTACCATGGTTTATTCGAGTTGAATTGTTTTTAACCACGAGAAAATTCGTGGTTATATTTTTAGGAATCGAATGTAATCGAACAGATTTGTATTTTATTATTCAAAGTAAAATCTGTAAAAGATGAAGAACAAAGACCATGAAGAACGAAGAACAGGGAGAATGAACTCAATGCAGAATCGCAGCATCGCGCAGCGCAGCGCGGCACGGCGTCACGACCTAGCAGCCCACAAACGACCGCCGCAGCAGTGGCAGCACAACAATTCTGGCAATGGGTCCAGGGTATTGGAGATGGCAGCAACAGCGGGCGGCCCAAACATTACACAACAATTCAAGGCACCCAGCCATGCACGAAGTCTCTCACACGACTTCGATGGCCATTAGTCGCGTCAAGGTGGCGTGTAGCTAGTAGTGGCTGCTGCCATGGTTTCCGGTGAGCGCAAGAAAAAAGCAGCACAGGTCTTTTCTCTCACTTGCAATCTGGCTGTGATGGTTAGCCACGCTAAGGCGCACGGCGGACGACCATCTCGAGCAAGCAAGGCTCGCACACAAAAGTCTGTGATGGACGAGACAGAAAGCGTGGCAGCGCAAACCCTAGCGGCCACCTCGTGCAAACCCTAGCCGCAACAGGGTCTATGCGGGTTTTGTCGATCGACACACCCGGCACATCGACCCCATACATTTGAACCCTAGTCGCTGTAATTGACGTGTGTGATGTCATCCATGATGGGCCGTTATCGGATGTACCCTACGTGAGCATGTGGGTAAACGATGGTGGGTGGCAGAGGTCCACTGGATAAAGGTGGTAGCAGCGCAAGCTGCAACGGGCAGTGGGAAGGGTTCGGGGCGAGCTCCAGTGCTTTTGCGATGCTCAAAAGAGATGGCGAGCTCCGGCATTGCTCCCGTCGCAGAGGATGGAGGCGCGCGCATGTTCAACGCGTGGCCATTGCTGTGTGAACTTGGTGATTGCTGTGATGCTAGCGGTGCAGCTCCGTGAAGGGATTTGTGAACTGAATCACGAAGTCCATTTGCCAAGGATCGTTAGTTGGAATATCAAAAATAAATTGCTATGCCTATGATTAATCCTAGCATGCTCCTATTGAATATGCATAAGGGGGTTTATGCGGAATACCTGGATTGCAAAACCCTGAAAAACGAGTGCGCGGAGATTCCTCTTGATCCTTTTCCCACGCACAAAGATTTGATCCCTAACAGATTGAGGAATTAAATCTTATGAAAATAAAATAATTATTTTCGAAAAACAAGGAGAGAGAGAAGAAAGAAAATCCTCCTGATCTGATCTTATGATCTGTATCCCAACTCAATCTGAATATCTGGTGAAGATTCCCTTCAGATTCCTTGCCCGGTTGAGAAGCAGAATTTCCTCCTCGTTTCTCAGATCTAGTCGATCACCACAACTCCCAAAACCTTGTTTGCTGTGTGCAACTTATGATCCTGTGGTGTGTTGAGATCTGAGGAACTGAGGCCTATTTATAGGAAAATACTGGACTTCTATTGGGCTTGAGTTTCATGGGCCAGACCAGGGACCAGAATGCAAATAGCAAATAAGGCCTATCAATTATTTAATTCTCATATTCAACCCAGAATATAATTAATTAATTAATATTGATTCATTCCACCAGAGAATCAATACTGTCCTACCTATTTGCTACACATTTTGAGGTACGGGTTGCATGGGCTCGGTATATCCCCACATTTAATTTTACAGACATTCGTTAATTAATTTAATCTCTGACAAACTATTTAATTAATTAACATCTTATATTCCTGAGTCAATCCACGTCTCAAACCTTTTCACTTATGCTTGAACTTAATCTGACAGCAGGACTTTAGCATAACGAACCTTTTGAGTTGCTCAGGGAATGTCACCATCCTATACTGGATGTGGTTACATAGTTCCAGTACCAGACAGTCATACACAAACTGCTATTACCCAAGATACACATATACAAGCTCAACTAGAGCCTTTCACTGCAACTCAAAGTAATACACAATCTGCATATACTTCTGTACCTTCATATAGAGTTAGGATCTCATCAAGCCATAGAGATCTAGATTCTTTTAATGTCAGATAAAAGAATCGATCTCGACATAGGTCCTTATCAATGTGTGCCCCACACCAGCATACCAAGCCATCCAAGACAAGATGCTTATTACTGTGTATGATGCAGCCTACACCGACAGTTTATCCTGGAATTGTCTCAGCTGTAATAACCATTTATATCTCGCTAGGTCAAACGATCCATACGATCTTCTGTGATCTACTACACACCGTATGATCTCCCTATTGATGAGATAAGAGGATAATTGCATTTGCGACACATGTTTGATAATTCAGACAGAAGATGAACATACAACATTTATGATTCCCAGTTTATTAACCAATCAACCTTGTACATAATATACAAATCATAATGCTTTCAGTATATAAATCAATCAATCTCCCACTTATACTCAAAGCATTATGCAGGTGCTTTCCAGAGCGTAACGCGTCTAAACTAATCTAGCTATTACATCAAACATTCTACGTGGATAGTTTTGCCCTCAGCCCAAGGTTACGTACAAGCATCTCGTAGACCTTCTGAGGCAGAGCCTTTGTGAATGGATCCGCCAGATTATTTCTTGTATCAATCTTCTCTACTAGCACATCACCCCTTCCTACGATTTCTCGTATAATATGGTACTTCCTTTCAATGTGTTTTGTTGCTCTATGAGTTCGTGATTCCTTTGAATTAGCCACAGCTCCCGAATTATCACAATATATCGTGATGGTCTTGGGCAGCTTAGGAATCACGTCCAACTCCAGAAGGAAGTTTCGAAACCGTACTGCATCTTTCCAAGCTTCAGAAGCTGCCACATATTCTGCTTCCATGGTGGTGTCCGCAATGCACTTCTGCTTTGCACTCCTCCATGATATGGCCCCACCTCCCAATGTAAACACATAATCAGAGGTGGACTTCTTTTCGTCTCGGTCTGCCTGGAAATCCAAATCAGTATAACCCATAGGGCACAACTCCTCACACTGATAGATGAGACAATAGTCTCTAGTCTTTTTCAGGTATTTGAGTATGTGCTTTACCGCGGTCCAATGCGCCTATCCAGGGTTAGACTGGTATCTCGCTACCACGCCTACAGCAAAGCAGATATCTGGCCTCGTACATAGCATTGCATAAATGAGGCTCCCCACGGTCGATGCACACGACACGTTCCACATTTCATCTTTCTCCCTTTGTGTCACCAGACACTGATCCTTGGAAAGATATATGCCATGTCTGAAGGGTAACAGACCTTTCTTGGCAGTTTGCATGCTGAAACAGGCAATCACAGTATCCACATATGATCCTTGAGACAAGGTCAACATCCTTTTATTGCGCTCCCGCAATACTTTTACACCTAGGATGTATCCTGCCTCCCCAAGGTCCTTCATATGAAACTGCTCAGATAACCACCCTTTTATGCCCGACAATACTTCCACATTGTCGCCAAATAGGAGAATATCATCTACATAAAGTGCAAGAGACACGATGCTTCCGCTGACACATAGATGGTACACGCAACTCTCGTTTGAACATTGTGAAAATCCATAGGATTTAATCACTTCATCAAAATGCAGATTCCATGACCGTGAAGCTTGTTTAAGTCTATACAACGACTTCCTTAGCTTCCAGGCCAAATGTTCTTCGCCCTTCTGCACATAACTTCAGGCTGTTGCATATAGATGTCCCTACCTTCTTCAAGATACCCGTTTCGAAACGCGGTTTTGATATCCATCTACCAGATTTCTAGGTCCTTATGTGCTTCTATGGCTAGGAGTATACGCAAGGTCTTAAGCATGGCTACAGGTGAGAAGGTCTCGTCATAGTCTGCACCTTCTTTCTGACTATAACCCTTCGCCACCAGCCTTGCTTTGAAAGCTGTAATTTCACCATTCGCTCCTTTCTTTATTTTGTATACCCATTTGCACCATATGGCTCAACAGCCATCTGGCAAATCAGTTTTCTAGTATACATCTATAGCCGTAATGGATTCTATTTCCGAATCCATGGCGATCAGCCATTTGTCTGCATCTTTATCAGATACTGCCTCGCACATCTCCAGGGATCGGTATCATCCAGTCCATTTTCCAGGATCAAGTCAGAAGACTCTCACACGAAAATGTACCTTTCGGGTTGGTGGATAACCCTCTCACTGCGACGAGGCATCTGAACCGTGTCAGTACTTGGCACAGTATGCGTTGGTCCCATACCTTGCATTAGTGGCAGTGTTGGTATAGCCTCACCTGTTACAGGTGGATTTACCACTACACTGGGCTTTCCTGGTGGAATTGCTTCCTTGTCCTCAATCTCGTGGAGGACAATTTCACTCTTGGATCTGTGGATTTCTACATATTCCTCCTCCAAGAATCTTGTGTTGGTACTGACAATGACTTTCTGATTCTCAGGACAATAGAAGTAACCACCTTTCGTTTGCCTGGGATATCCTACAAACAACATCAGCTTACACCTACTTTCTAACTTATCAGGTTCCTTTGTCAGCACATATGCTGGACAACCCCAAACCCTCACTCTGTTCAAACATGGCTTTCGCCCATACTAGAGTTTCAGAGGCATTTTAGGAACTGATTTAGAAAGTACCAGGTTAAGCAAGTAGGTTGCTGTCTCCAAGGCATATCCCCAAAACGAAATCGGCAAGCTTGCATAACTCATCATCGACCTGACCATTTCCAAGAGAGTTCTATTTCTTCTTTCCGCTACACCATTTTGTTGAGGGGTTCCTGGTGCAGTCCACTAGAATGTAATCCCGTTGTCTGACAAGTACTGCAAGAACTCGTTACTGAGGTATTCTCCACCACCATCTGATCGTAGTGTTTTGATAGTCTTACCTAGCTTCTTTTCTACCTCGGTCTTAAATCCTTTGAATTTCTCAAAGCATTCAGACTTATGGCGAAGCAAATAGACATATCCGAATCTTGAGTAATCGTTAATAAATGTGGCGAAGTACTCATAATCTCCACGAGCTTGCGTGGACATTGGTCCATGATAACTCTCATTTAGAGTTATCTTTTGATCCTTTTTCCTGAACTTTAGATGTTGTTTTGAATAAGATGCTTGGCAGTCAAAGTCCTTTTTGCTTATTTACATTAATTTGTAACTAAGTCATTGTATTTTATATTATGCAAGTATTAATAAGTTTTTGCAAGCTTTTGGGCAGTTTTGACCAGGTTCGGAATGCTGGAGCTTACCTGCCGCAAACCGTTGGGAGCCATGCTTGAGCATAGGAGATGCATGAACAAGAAGACTGAAGACCTTCTCTCTCCGGGACCACTTTGAGACAAGGATAAAGGTCCTTGCTGATCTTGTCTGCTGGAAGGACAGGTGGCGAAAAAGGAAGCTGATCCCTTGTCTGGACGAATAGCGACCCCTTAACACGTGGACACATCCAAGGGAGGGAGAGAAGATCGACGGTTGTGGAAAATTGTTAAGAGATATTAACCAAAAGAGAGAACACGGGGGGAGACATGCGAATTGAAGGAGACAATCAGGGGTTTGGCGATTCAGCTTGGGAAGGAAGTTATTGGAGCAGAAAGGGATCATCATATAGTTTGCTTTAATCCTTCTAGTTGTATTTTGATGATGAATGATCTCATGTTCTCAATCCTTTCATTTCCGAGTATGAGCTAATTTCATTTACACTTGGGTTGTGGAACAAAGTACCACTTGCTTGAATATATGTTAGAATCGAGTTTCGCATGACTGAACTTATCTTTAATCCTGTTTTCAACCGTTTCTTGAGCACGAAAGTGAATGGAAACCCATCACCTATGGAGACCGAAAGGTGAAATAGGCTGAGAGGATTTTAGATAATTGTGTTGATTTCATAGACATATGAGAAAATGCAACTTAATCGAGCTTAGCTTCATATCGCCATCATCCAATCACTGAGAGAGGCATAGACATAGGAATCCTAGTGAAAAGGTGTAGATCTAGTAGGACGACAGTTCGCTAGGCAGAATTAGGAAAAGTTCTAAGGTTCAGGGAATTGCGAGACATAAACTCTAGCATATAGGATAGCTGTGGTGAGTTGTATTCCATAACCTGAGTGTGTTTTCCCGTATTCGTGACACCAGTCAGAACATTTATGCTTATTTTGTGGAGTGAAGAAATACTGCTGATTTTAGCTTTGTTTGGAGTCATAATTATTGCATACTTTATGTTTTGATTAGGATTTAGACAACACCCCTTTTCTAATTACAAACAATTCATAGTGCACGATTTAGAAACCCACTCTCTTGGGTTCGATATCTGGTCTCATTTGACTATATTACTTGTGATTTGTGTATACGCACATTAGTCCTGTAGTATCACTATAGAACACAACAAGTTTTTGGGCCGTTGCCGGGGAGTGGCTAAATTTAAATTTGAATGCTTCTGAATTGTTTGAATATTATATTATATGATCTGCTTGATTTTGGAAACTAACCATTTTCACAATGTAGGTGGAACAGTAGTGTATGAGTGAAAGAATTGTGAGAGAATTATTTCCATTTGATCCGGAAATCGAGAGGACTTTCAGAAGAAACAGAAGGAAACAGAAAGTTAGAAAGATGGCTGAAGAAAAACCAGAGAGGAACATTGATGATAAGGATAGAATCATCAGAACCCTCATGGCACCAAGGTTTACTGATTTTGATCCTGGGGTAGTGAGACCTGAAATGCAGGCACAACACTTTGAGCTAAAGCCAGTGATGTTCCAGATGTTGCAAAGTTTGGGGCAATTTAGTGGGCTAGCTACAGAAGATCCTCACCTTCACTTGAAATCATTTCTGGAAATCTGTGACAATTTCAAACTGCAAGGAGTAACAACTGAGGCATTGAGGATGCGATTATTTCCCTTCTCCTTGAGGGATAGTGCTAAAACTTGGCTTACAAATCTGACACTAGGATCTGTTATAACTTGGAATGAGCTAGCTGAAACTTTACTGATGAAATACTTTCCTCCTACTAGGAATGCAAGGTGAAGAAATGCTATTATGTCCTTTAAACAGGAATGTGATGAATCAGTCAGTGAAGCATGGGAAAGGTACAAAGAATTGCTGAGAAGGTGTCCAAATCATGGAATTCCTTATGGTATGCATATAGAGATCTTTTACAATGGGTTACTTGGGAACTCCAGGATGATGATCGATGCCACTGCAGGGGGAGCCCTGTTGGATAAAACTTACAATGAAGCTTGTGAAATCTTAGACAAGATAGCTGCAAACAACTATCTGTGGGCTACCTCTAGAGCAGCTGTTGTAACCACTCCAAAGGTTGCAGGACTTTTGGAAGTTGATCCCATACAGGCCCTCACAGCACAAATGGAAGCTTTAGGAGCTGCTGTGAAGAATATTGAGAAGAATACAAATGGCCTCTGCTATTCCAATTGAAAATGCAAGGGATGTGAGTTGTATTTACTGTGGGGAAGGGCACCAATTTGAGGAATGCCCTTCAAACCCAGCTTCTGCGTGTTACATGGGAAATAGACAGCAACAGTATCAAGGGAACAACAATCCATATTCAAATACTTACAACATAGGATGGAGGAACCATCCTAATTTTTCATGGTCTGGACAGGGGAATCAAAATGCTGGAGCACGGGACCAGCATAACAATTTTAACAAGGTTGGCTATAATCAACACCATCAGTATAATCAGCAACAACACAATCAGCAGCAGGGTGGCCAGCCGCAAAGTTTGGAAGCACCTCCTCAAAAATCTGAGAAATCCATGGAAGAGATGATGAAGGAATTTATGGCTAAGAATGAGGTGAGACTGAAGAGCCAAGATGCTTTGATACAGAGCCAAGCTTCCTCATTGAGAAACCTGGAGATACAAATGGGGCAGTTAGCCAATGATATCAGGAACAGACCACAAGGGAGTTTGCCTAGCAATACAGAGAACCCTAGAGGGGGAAATGAGCAGTGCAAAGTGGTAACCTTGAGAAGTGGGAGACAGATTGATGAGATACCTGCAGAAGCACAACAGCAAAAGGAAATCAGTGGAAGATGACCACAATCTACCCCAACCACCATTCCCTATCAGATTCAAGAAACAGAAGGAAGAGGAGCAGTTCAAAAAGTTCCTGGATATGCTTAAACAGATTCACATCAATGTACCTTTGGTGGAAGCTCTGGAACAAATGCCAACCTATGTAAAGTTTTTGAAGGACATCTTGACTAAAAAGAAAAGGCTGAAGGAGTTTGAAACTGTGTTCCTGTTTGAGGAAGTCAGTGGACAATTGAGGAGGCAGATTCCAACAAAGCTAAAGGACCCAGGGAGTTTTACCATTCCCTGCTCTATTGGAGGAAGAGATGTGGGGAGAGCACTCTGTGATCTGGGAGCTAGTGTGAATTTGATGCCTCTCTCAATCTTCAAGAAGTTGGGAATTGGAGGAGCAAGACCAACAACTATCACTCTGTAGCTTGCAAACAGGTCAACTGTTCATCCAGAGGGAAAGATTGAGGATGTGTTGGTTAGGGTTGATAAGTTTATCTTTCCAGCAGATTTTATCATTTTGGATTACGAAGCAGATAGAGAAGTGCCTATTATCTTGGGGAGGCCTTTCTTAGCTACAGGGAGAACATTGATTGATGTGGAAAAAGGGGAACTGATTATGAGAGTTCATGAAGAACAGGCTACTTTTAACCTGTATAATACCATGAAGTTGCCAGGTGAATCAGAAGACTATTTCACCATTGGAATTTTGGAATCAGTGATAGCAGAGCATGTGGAAGGATTGCGACAGGATGAATGTGAAAATGAAGACATAACAGAGGAAAATGTTGTAGCATGGGTTGAGCATGGTGCAAAGTTTGGGGGGTACAAAGCGAATTTCGAATCATAGGACCTTATGAATAGGGAACAGAGAGAACCCAAGTCTTCTCTTGAAGAACCCCCTGAATTAATACTCAAACCCCTGCCAAACCATCTGAAGTATGTATATTTGGGAGAAGCAGACACTTTACCTGTGATCATTGCTTCTAATCTGAGAGATGAGGATGAACAGAAATTGATGCACATGCTGAGGAAACATAAACAAGCAATTGGATGGACCATATCAGATATAAAGGGAATCAGCCCCACAATTTGCATGCATAAGATACTGTTAGAAGACGGAATCAAGAATTCAGTACAGCCACAGAGAAGGCTCAACCCTATCATGAAGGAGGTTGTGAAGAAATAAATAATTAAATGGTTAGATGCAGGGATCATTTTCCCTATATCAGACAGTTCTTGGGTTAGTCCAGTGCAATGTGTACCCAAGAAAGGAGGAGTAACTGTGGTGCAAAACGAGAAGAATGAAATGATAGCTACAAGAACAGTTTCTGGGTGGAGGATTTGTATAGATTACAGAAAGTTGAATGATGCCAGCAGAAAGGATCACTTTCCACTACCTTTTGTAGATCAGATGTTGGACAGACTGGCTGGGCAAGACTACTACTGTTTCTTGGATGGGTATTCAGGGTATCATCAGATTGCAATAGCCCCTGAACATCAAAGCTTAACTACATGTACCTGTCCTTATGGAACATTTGCATTTAGAAGAATTCCATTTGGTCTTTGCAATGCTCCAGCAACTTTCCAGCACTGTATGATCTCCATATTTTCTAAAATGATTGAGAATGGGTTAGAAGTGTTTATGGATGACTTCTCAGTCTTTGGGAAGGATTTTAATACATGTCTAGGAAATCTTGAAAGAGTGTTGCAGTTATGTGAGAAGTCACAGTTGGTTTTAAACTTGGAGAAATGTTGTTTCATGGTACAACAAGGGGTAGTACTAGGGCACAAGATTTCGAACAAAGGCATTGAAGTTGATCCTGCAAAAATTGAAGTGATAGACAGAATGCCAATTCCAGGGTCAGTTAAGGCAGTTAGAAGCTTTTTAGGTCATGCAGGCTTTTATAGGAGGTCCATTAAGGACTTTTCTAAGATAGCCAAGCCATTATCTGAGCTGTTGGAACAGGACAGAAAGTTTGATTTTAGCAGTGACTGCATGAGGGCATTTGAGAAACTGAAAGTTGCACTTGTTACAGCTCTTGTAATGCAACCACCGAATTGGGATGAACCCTTTGAACTGATGTGCGATGCAAGCAATTATGCAGTTGGGGCAATATTGGGACAGAGAAAGGATAAAGTCTTCCGGTCTATATACTATGCTAGCAAAACTATGGATGGTGCACAGAAGAATTATACCACTACAGAAAAAGAGTTGTTGGCCGTTGTGTTTGCTTTTGACAAGTTCAGATCTTATCTGGTAGGAGCCAAAGTTATTGTATTCACAGATCATTCAGCAGTAAAGTACTTGATGGCTAAGAAAGATGCAAAACCAAGGCTCATCAGTTGGATACTTCTCCTGCAAGAATTTGATTTGGAGATCAAAGATAGAAAAGGGACAGAGAACCAAGTTGCTGATCACCTTTCAAGGTTGGAAAATCCATTTGGAGTGGATGACACAGCACAAATTAATGATGCTTTTCCAGATGAGCAACTCTTGGCATGCAAAGAAGAAGATGCACCCTGGTTTGCAGACATTGCAAATTATCTTGCTACATGCCGAAAACCATATGGTTTGCATGGACAGCAGCTGAAGAGGTTTCTGCATGATTCCAAGTACTATTATTGGGATGACCCAACCTTATACAGGTTAGGCCCTGATCAGATTTTCAGAAGGTGTGTCCCAGATTATAAAATTTCAGATATTCTGAATGAATGCCATGCTTCAGCATATGGAGGGCATTTTGGGGGACAGAGGACAGCTGCTAAAGTGTTACAATCAGGATTTTATTGGCCTGGAATTTTCAAAGATGCTTTTGAGTTCGTGAAGAACTGTGATAGATGCCAAAGGGTAGGAAATTTGCTAGCTAAGTATGCTATGCCTCTGAACAACATTGTTGAAGTGGAACTTTTTGATGTGTGGGGTATGTACTTCATGGGGCCCTTTCCATCCTCTTTTGGAAATGAGTATATCCTGTTAGCTGTCGATTATGTATCTCGCTGGGTAGAAGCTTGTGCTTGTGCTCACAATGACGCTGCCACTGTAATCAAATTTCTGCACAAAAACATTTTCACAAGGTTTGGAACTCCAAGGGCAATCATCAGTGATGAAGGGACCCATTTCATTAATAAGAGCTTGGCTGCTCTTCTTGCCAAGTACAACATTAATCACAAGGTCTCGACTGCTTATCATCCACAGACCAATGGATTGGCTGAGTTGTCAAACAGAGAGGTGAAGAGTGTCTTGGAAAAGGTGGTGAACACCACAAGGAAGGACTGGTCCAAACATTTAGATGATTCATTATGGGCTTACCGTACAGCCTATAAGACACCTTTGGGAATGTCTTCTTACAGGATTGTGTATAGAAAAGCTTGCCATTTACCTTTGGAAATGGAGAATAAAGCATTTTGGGCCACTAGGAAACTGAATCTTGATCCAAAGTCAAGTGGATAGAAGAGGATGTTGCAGCTGAACGAACTGGAAGAACTGAGGATGCAGAGCTATGAGAATGTGAAGATATACAAAGAAAAAGTGAAGAGATGGCATGACAACAAGATTATAAACAGAAATTTGGAGGAAGGGCAGCAGGTGTTGCTCTTCAATGCTAGGTTGAGGCTGTTTCCTGGGAAGCTCAAATCCAGGTGGTCAGGACCTTTTACTTTGGTAAAGATCTATCCTCATGGGGCTGTGGATTTGAGAGATGAAAGCACATGAAGCACTTTCAAGGTCATTCTTCTACAGGAATAACTTGACTGCTTGAAGGTCTAATGGGTTCTTCTGATACAGGTACATCAACAAGCTGAAGAGTCTCCAAGCTGTCTGCTACCCTTGTTGAGTCGTCTTCTGCTCAAGGATTGTCTTCTGGCACTTCGTTTGCAGTTCTTTGTATGACTGATGTAGTACTCCTATCTACAGCAATCTACTCTTTGTTGTCTTCAACAGGACTATCTTTAGTAAACCTCTCGTTATTCTGGGAATCTTCAGATAGTTGAGCAACCTTATCTCCTTTGGTTCCCTGTTGATCTGTAAGCTCTTCGAGAGATTGTATGGTGGCCTCAGAATTACCGATTGCATCATAGGCCATTTTGACTGTCGATTAATCAGTCAAGATCTCCAGTAGACATGATGATTCATTCATCAACCTAGTCGGATCATTCAGTTCGGCTTTGGAGGAATTCGAGCCTGAAGTCCTGTTGACATCATTGGTTTCATGAAACTCATCCCTTTGGCTTTTAATGGTTCTGCGCACTAAAGTAGCTTCATAAAAAATAACATTGCATGTTATTTCCACATGTTTGGTTGTCTTATTAAGTACTCTATATCCCTTATGAGACGGATGTCCATATTCTAGGAACACTCCTTCATCAGCTTTGGGAGAGAAAGTACTTAACTTTGATTTTCCATTGTTATGGATATAACATGGTGAACCAAAAATACGAAGATGAGCTAAAGAAGGCTTACGACCATGATATACTTCATAGGGAGTCTTGTTGAAGCGAAGATTCAGTCCACTTTGATTTTGCGTATAGCAGGCATTCATTACCGCTTCTCCCCAGTATTTCTTACTTTGATCCGTATCGGCAAGCATTGTGCGCACGACTTCCTTTAGAGTTCTGTTCCTTCTTTCTGCCAAGCTGTTTTGCTGAGGTGTTCTTGTAGTGGACCTTTCATGTCCTATCCCTGTTGGAATTGTATACATAAAAGCATTATGATTGGTATATTGGGAAACTTTATGTTTGATATACTGGCAATTATTAATGACTTGCAATAAACAACTCCAGTCTGAATTAACAATCATACGATGCGAACAAACACATCCGGTTATCTCGTCGATAGGGAGATCATACGGTGTGTAAGAGATCACAGAAGATCATATAGATCGTTCGACCTAGCGAGATATAAACATTTATCACAGCTCAGACAGTTTCTGGTTTGGCTGTCGGTTTAGGCAGCGGCACACAAGTCCATAAGTGGTTTATCTTGACTTCTTTGTGTGACCGGTACATCTCAATGTATTGATAGGATCAACAGTGAGATGAACCATTCTACTTGTCATATGAATGAGTAAAGATCTCGGTAACTTGGTCGGATCTAAAGTCTATTGAAAGCTGAGGGGCACACATGGGTTGACTGTCACTTTGACTTGCTATGGTGGAGAGTCTTACATGTACTCGTATATCTGCATCTTGGGTGATGGTAGCTTGTGTGGGGTTTCCTCAGGCTGGATTTAGATAACCATATCTGTTTCAGGATGGTGATATTCCCTGGGAAGCTCACTAGGTTCGTTATGCTAAGTCCTGCAGGCTGAATCATTGATTCAAGCATAAGCAATAAGGGTTGAGTGCTACTACTCAGGAATAATAAGAGATTAATTAATTACAACTAATTGTCATACGCTGAATTAATTAATGAATGTCTGAAACCTTAAATATGGGGATTAACCAAGTCAATGCAACCCGTTCCTAATAACGTGGTAATAAAGGGGTAGGTCAGCATTAATTCTCTGGTGGCATGAATTAATGTTTATTAATTAATTTTGTTCTGGGTTGAACATGGAATTAATTAATAGGAGGCCCACTTTATTATTTGCATTTGATCCCTGGTCTGGCCCAACACTGCTCAGAGCCCATTAGGGTTTATTAAACCCTAATAGCCCATTCTCCAGATCTATATAAATAGATAAATCCCTCATTTTCCCACATAAGTTTGAAGCTTCAAAACAGAAACCCTAGAGAGATTGAGAGAGAGTGGGCGGCTGTAGATCCGGTAGCGTATCCTCACCAGATTTCCGGATCGAGCAAGGGAACAGATCAGAAGATCAGATCTGTAAGAAAACCATCGCTTTGATCGATTCCAGATCCATATCTACACCATCATCATTGCCATCATCGATCTAGATCTGTAGATCAGTCGCTGGAGTCTCAGGTATTCCTTTGAATCTACGAATTGAATTAAATAGGAGCATGCATAAGGCATTTATTATTTGTCATGATATTTATTTTGATATCCATAAATCGAATCCGGAGTAATAATAATTGGCAATTCGTGTCGCCTATTGTAGACTCAGATCCTACAATTGGTATCAGAGCCAGGTTCGTATTTTATGGCTCTGTCGGAAAATAAATTCTGACATTCAGTTTATGCATGTTATTTTATTTATTGCAGATGGATTTATAATTGTTGTGGATGTTTTTGTTCTCGTGACCTTCTCTTTTTTTGGTTTTTGTTTTTCACCACGAGAAAATTCGTGGTTAGATTGATAGGGAAAAATCTGTAATAGATCTAGATCTATTTCTTTGTATTTTTATTTCAATCTGTATAAATATTCAAAGACCAAGTTGAGATGGAGAACAAGTCTTCCCAGCAATCAGTCAACCACATGCAGCCACTCACCGGCGACCGGCAGAGGACGGCGGCGCATAGGAACACTTAGTGTTTGGCCTGCGCGCGGCTGGGTAACCTCCAACCGTGCGTGCGTGCATTTTTTTTTCCCGACCAGCAGGGCCCTCCCCGGCATCCTCTCTGTTAGAAGCAGCGGGCGGAGGATTTGGGCTCGCGGCATAACCCTATTCGAGAGGGTTACGGCAGCGCGCAGCAGTCCTGTGCTGCGTGTGACTGGGCCGCGCCCTCCCCGGCTCTGCGACCCGACTCTCCTCTCACTCTCTCTCAGTCGCCTCTCATGGAGACGATGGTGGTGAGCCGCACGCAAGAGGCGGGCGGCGGTTTGCAGCAACTCACTCTTCTCTCTCGCGACTGCAGCAGGTTCAGACGATGCCTCTCATGTCCGACGTTCCTCCTCCGGCCGGCGACATCGCGCGAGGGTGGTGGCAGGCGTGGGTGGTGCGGCTGTGGCGGTCAGAGGCGGCGGCTGCAAAGGTGGGTGGCGGCTAAGGTTTCAAACAAACCCTAGGGTTTGTGCAGCTGGGCCAGTTTTCGGGCTCCCAAGCCTGGAGGCAGCCCGGTTGAGCTGTGAACCCTAGTTCTGGCCCACTGTGCAGCCCGGTTTGCAGTTTTTCAGTGGGAGCCCTATTCTGAAGATCTGTATGTTTTTTTAAAGCCTTGTAATAGATAGGTTTTTTTACAGTCCTAAGTTGTAATCGCATCAGAGGGGCCACGAGAAATTTTATTTTTTTATTTAATTGTTTTCTCGTATGATGTGATTTATTATGTGCGCGCTAGTAAATAATAGGAAAGCATGCTACTGCTTTTATTATTTATTTTTAAAGCATGTTGTAGATAATAGGGAAGCATGTTAAAGCTTTATTATTTAATGTTTAAAGCATGCTTAATGTGATTTATTTTATGTATTAAATTATGTCTATGAATTCCGGAATCATGTTGAGAAATATTATGAAATTTTAGATTTGACATAATTTATGGATCATAAAATAATCCGTGCGCATAAGAACCTTTTGAAAGAAAAAAACAAAGCAAGATTTTTTTAATTAAAATCAACAAGACCTCCACAATGCGGTCTCTTATTAGAAGTGGGCAGTGAAGTGAGTAGACGTCTACACGACCGTAGCCTACTTACTTTATTTGTTCATAAGTTGTAATAGATGAGATTTCTAAATAAAACATTTAAACATGTGAGAAGTGGACAGTGAAGTGAGTAGACGTCTACACGACCGTAGCCTGCTTACTTTATTTGTTCATAAGTTCTCTAGGATTGTTTTAAATGAGATAACAAAGGTTGTAAGAGGCATGCGTCATGGGTCTAGCACGTATGACAAATCGTCCTTTTAACTTCCAGAGTTAGAATTGTGGTCAAATGCTTAGATGTTGCCTGAGTACTAACTCATGAATGATGTCCCTGCTCAGTTAGGTTGAACATGGTCTTAGTTTTATCTCCGATTATTAATTTCATTTGCCAGCGAATACCTGGCATGGATTGAAATGAAAGACTAGAACTTCAAAGAGCAGTCTAGTTAGGTGGTCTACTGTAAACGTCTTCGAAAGGAGCTTGCAGTAGATGCACCTAGGCAATTGGGGGAAACAATTGTATTGGTTTATCAAAAGGTTACAATGCATATTTGTTTCAATGTTCTGCATGTATGTTCTTACTTTAATCAATTATTGTTTTCAGATATGTCTATGAATAATGTCATAAATATCTTGGCACAGAATCAATTATCTGGTCCGAATTTCCTGGAATGGAAGCGCAACTTGGATTATATCCTAGTTGCAGAGGAACATCAATATGTTCTTAACACTCCGTGTCCAGCTGTCCCCACTGCTGAGTCAACTGATGTGGAGCGGAACCTATATGACAAGTGGGTCAAGTCTAATAATGTAGTCAAGTGCTACATGATGACCACTATGTTTAAGGTGCTCCAGCAACAACATCAGCACTATGACAAAGCAGCTGAGATTATGGATAGTCTCACAATTAGTTATGGGGAATCAGATAGAGCTGTCAGATTTAAGCTCATGAGAGAGATCGTGAGTTGTAAAATTGGTCACTGGAACAAGGATTGTCTGACAAAGCGGGTTGGACAAGGTACGTCATTAGCACTTGTAACAGAAACATGTTTAGCATCTGTTTCTACCCACTCGTGGGTAGTGGATACTGGAGCTACTGATCATGTTCGTTACACTTTGCAGGGATTCAGGCCGACAAGGCAGCTGAATGATGACGAGGTGATGATCTCCATGGGTAATGTTGCTCGTGTGTCTGCAGTAGCAGTTGGAGATGTTACATTATGCTTTCAAGACAATGTTTTGATTTTAAGAGATGTTTTGTATGTGCCGGATTTTCGGCGGAACCTTATTTTTGTTTCCTGTTTAATAAATGATGGATTTTCAGTTATTTTTTATAGTCATGTTACTATCAATGGCAATAACGGTGTTATCTGTCGTGTGATACAGAAAGACTCTCTTTATATCATAACTTGTTTGCATAAATCTTCCGTGAATGCTGCATATAACTCATTTAATCATAAGAAGAGAAAGTTTTCATCTTCTGATGAGGATCTTACATATCTATGGCATCTGAGACTAGGTCACATCAATCTAAAGAGGATCAAGAGACTCGTGGATGATGGAACATTGGATTCAATCCAGGTAGTTCCACATCGAGTTTGTGAATCCTGTATAGAGGGAAAGATGACGACCAGGCCTTTCAAGACAAGTCAGTCTCGAGCAAGTGATGTGTTGGAACTGATCCACTCTGATTTATGTGGACCTATGTCCACGCAAGCTCGTGGAGGATTTAAGTATTTCGTCACTTTTATTGACGATTACTCGAGATATGGATATGTTTACTTACTTCACTATACATCTGAATGCTTTGAGAAATTCAACGAATTCAAGGCGAAAGTAGTGAAGAAGTTAAACAAGACCATTAAGTCATTACAATCTGATCGTGGTGGTGAGTATCTTAGTGACGAGTTCTTGCAGTTTTTATCAGAGCATGGGATTACATCCCAATGGACCGCACCAGGCACGCCAGTGCAAGGATTTGATCCACTAGTAACTGCACCAACTGCTGACGCAGTACCAGTGCTCCGCCGTAGTGGGAGGGTACCTCACCAACCCAAGCGGTATATGTTCGTGGGAGAGTCTTCGGACTTGATCCCGGAAGACGGACTAGATGATACTGACCCACGGACATACGACGAAGCAGTAAATGACAAAGATGCGGAAAAATGGCATAAAGCCATGGATTCAGAAATAGAATCAATTACCTCTATGGATGTATACCAGAAGTCTGTGCTACCAGATGGCTTTCGGGCCATAGGTTGCAAATGGGTATACAAACGGAAGAAAGGTTTTAAAGGAGAAATAACGGCTTTTAAAGCCAGGTTGGTGGCGAAGGGTTATAGTCAAAAGGAGGGCATTGACTATGACGAGACCTTTTCACCGGTAGCCATGCTCAAATCCATTCGAATTCTTCTATCCATAGCAACACATATGGACCTAGAAATCTGGCAGATGGATGTCAAAACCGCGTTTTTAAATGGGTACCTTGAGGAAGGTCGTGACATCTCTATGCAGCAGCCAGAGGGTTATGTGAAGGATGGTGAAGAGCATCTTGTCTGAAAGCTAAAGAAGTCCTTGTATGGACTTAAACAAGCTTCACGGTCATGGAACAAATATTTTGATGATGTGATTAAATCCTATAGATTTTCACAGTGCGAAACTGAAAGTTGTGTGTACCGATTATACATCAGCGGAAGCGTGGTATTCCTTGCACTTTATGTAGATGACATTCTTCTATTCGGCAACGTGTGAAGGTGTTGTCAGACATAAAGAGATGGTTATCCGAACAGTTTCAAACGAAGGACCTAGGAGACGCTCGATACATCCTTGGGATTAAAGTCTTGCGTGATCGCAAGAAGAGGATGTTAAGCTTATCTCAGGCCGCTTATATTGATACTGTAATTGCTCGTTTTAGCATGCAAAACGCAAAGAAAGGATTGCTACCTTTCAGACATGGTGTTCCTCTATCTAAGGCACAATGCCCTGCAACAGAAGAGGAGAAGGATGAGATGGCTAATGTACCATATGCTTTGGCAGTGGGAAGTCTCATGTATGTGATGCTATGTACGAGGCCAGATATCTGTTATGCCGTGGGCATGATGGCCAGATATCAGTCTAACCCCGGACAGGCGCACTGGACTGCTGTCAAACATATTCTGAAGTATCTGAAAAGAACTCGAGACTATTTTTTTGTTTATCAGTGTGAGAATTTGTGCCCTGCGGGTTATACGGATTCAGATTTCCAGGCGGATCAAGATGAGAAGAGATCGACCTCGGGCTATGTGTTCACCTTGGGAGGTGGAGCTGTATCATGGAGGAGTGCGAAACAAAAAATGTATGGCGGACTCCACCATGGAAGCTGAGTATGTGGCAACTGCAGAAGCTTCTAAAGAAGCACTATGGCTCCGGAACTACCTCCAAGAGTTAGATATTGTTATGAGTTTGCCCAAGACTATCATGGTATATTGTGATAATGCTGGTGCAGTAGCAAACTCACAAGGCGTCAAAGCACATAGAGAGAAAGTACCACATCATATAAGAAATCGTAGCGATGGGCGATGTGCAAATAGAGAAGATTGACACAAAGGATAATCTAGCGGATCTATTTACAAAGGGCTTACCACAGAAGGCATACGAGGGTCACGTTCGTAGCCTAGGACTGAGGTAGATGTCGGCCACCTGGTGACCAAATGTAATAGCTAGATTAGAATAGACACATGTTATACTCTTGAGAGTAATGGTATAATGCTTTGAGTATAAGTGGGATATTCTTGGAATTGTATACATAAAAGCATTATGATTGGTATATTGGGAAACGTTATGTTTGATATACTGGCAATTATTAATGACTTGCAATAAACAACTCCTGTCTGAATTAACAATCATACGATGCGAACAAACACATCCAGTTATCTCGTCGATAGGGAGATCATACGGTGGGTAAGAGATCACAAAAGATCGTATAGATCGTTCGACCTAGCAAGATATAAATAGTTATCACAGCTCAGACAGTTTTTGGTTTGGCTGTCGGTTTAGGCTGCGGCACACAAGTCCATAAGTGGTTTATCTTGACTGCTTTGTGTGACCGGTACATCTCAATGTATTGATAAGATCAACAGTGAGATGAACCATTCTACTTGACATATGAATGAGTAAAGATCTCGGTAACTTGGTCGGATCTAAAGTTTATTGAAAGCTGAGGGGCACACATGGGTTGACTGTCACTTTGATTTGCTATGGTGGAGAGTCTTACATGTACTCGTATATCTCCATCTTGGGTGATGGCAGCTTGTGTGGGGTTTCCTCAGGCTGGATTTAGATAACTAAGTCCTGCAGGCTGAATCATTGATTCAAGCATAAGCGATAAGGGTTGAGTGGTACTACTCAGGAATAATAAGAGATTAATTAATTACAGCTAATTGACATACGCTGAATTAATTAATGAATGTCTGAAACCTTAAATATGGGGATTAATGAAGTCAATGCAACCCGTTCCTAATAACGTGGTAATAAAGGGGTAGGTCAGTCGCTGGAGTGTCAGGTATTCCTTTGAATCTACGAATTAAATTAAATAGGAGCATGCATAGGGCATTTACTGTTTGTCATGATATTTATTTTGATATCCATAAATCGAATCCGAAGTTATAATAATTGGCGATTCTTGTCACCTATTGTAGACTCAGATCCTACAATCCCAGCATTTGCGTAGAAATCCATCAATGCTCCATTGCAAAATTCTGTACCATTTTCGGATCTTATCCTTTTGACCGTTAGCTCTTTGTCGTTTTGAACTCTGATTATTAGCACTGGAAGGATAGTCTTTACTTTGTCTTTGCTTTTGAATAACTTCACCCATGTGTACCTGGAATAATAATCAATAACAACCACGGTATACAGTTTATTACTTAAAGTGGGTGGTGTCACTGGGCCGAATAAATCCATGTGCAGCAGCTCAAGGATTCTTTTTGAATTAGCCTTTTCTGGATTTGAATTTAAGGACGCTTTAGCTTGGTTTCCTTGTTGACAATCTCTGCATACTCCTTCCTTCTTGAAGGTTTCTTGAGGTAAACCTGCAACGATGTTATTTCTAACAATATAATTAATGGTCTTAAAGTTCAGATGTGTTAGCCTTTTGCGCCATAGTCAGTTTGTTTCTTCTTTGTTAAATGCTATGAAGCACGATGCTTGTTGACCACTTTCCCAATCAGCAATGTAGAGTCCTCCTTTTCTGATTCCTCTGAGCTTTACTTCTCCTGCGGTTCTATCTGCAACTTCGCAACCTGTATCAAAGATCGAGACAATATATCCATTTTCACTTAGCTGACAGATGCTCAGTAGATTGTGCTTGAGACTATCGACGAGAGCAACGTTGATTATCCGCATTCCATTTTATTCGATGCACCCTCTTCCGATTACTCTGTCCTTGGAATTATCACCAAATGAGACTGAGGCTCCTCTGAACTTGCGAAGTTCTGTGAAGATCTCTTCGTCTCCTGCCATGTGACCTGAGCATCCGCTGTCTAGGATCCATTCTTTGAGTTTTCTAGATAATCTTCTTTCCGAACCCTGTTCCTTGTTTGTTGTGGTAGGTAGAGCTGATACTCCTGTCTGCTCTTCATTGATGTCTGCCATGAACACCATTAGAACATCCTCTTCATCTTCTAATGAGTAGCTTTTGTCGTCATAGTCTGGGATGTCTGGTAGTTCTGTTCTGGTCAGCAACGCTTTGGTGAACGCTTTGGATGCGCGTCTTTCAAATAGCTTTCTCAGTTATTCCCTCTCTTCTGGATCTACCTTTGGAAATTCAAAGTTCAGTTGATCAGGGGAATTGCACTCATAGCATGTCCTTGGTGCTCTATTGTTGCTTTTGTTGTTCGATGAGTGTGTCTGTTGGGGATCTCCTTTCTTTTCTTTTGCCTTCAGCACTAGCCTCTGAAGTCTCTTCATCTGTTTCTCCAGCTCGCTCACGGAGCATTCATCTTCTTTGAAGTGAGATCCGCTGATGGAAGGAATTTCTTTTGTTGAACTGGACTAAAAAGGTCGATATGAGTTGAATGGCTTCTTGGTCTTCCACTTCTGCCCTCCTTTTTCACGAAGAATGCTGCATCTTCTGTTGGTTCTTCAATGTTGACTGCAGCGCGAACAACTTCATGCTTATTGATCTGGGCGATGTCCCATTTGTGAGCTTCCAATTGAGCGAATACATGTTTGGTGCTAATCTTTGACAGATCCTTATCCTTCAGACAAGCCACTTTTATAAACCAATCCTCCTTGGGTAGTCTTGAGAGAATCTTCGAATTCATGTCAGGAAGCTCATAAGTTCTTCCGAACTTCTTTAACTCAGCTACAATCTTGTTGAATCTTGCCTCCATGTCCTTGATGGTTTGACCTGGAATCAAACAGAAAGATTCATACATGTCTACCCATTGTTGTAGCTTGTTTCTTTTCATTTGATCCGATTCTTTATCCAGAGTGCTGAGAAAATCCAACATTTCTTTGGCACTATTGTATTACAATGCTTCAGTTATTAGAGCAAGTGATAAGGCCCCTAATATGAGATCCATTGTGACGTAATTTATTTGATCACGAGCTCGATCTTCTGGAGTCCATTCTTCTAGAGGCTTATCCACCATTACGCCTGGTCCTTCTATATTTTCTCCGACTCTCGTCTTCTACTTCTGGATCTTGATAGGTCCAACATCAATCACTCGTTTCATCTCTGGATGCACGTTCATTAGAGTGATCATCGACCTCTTTTTCAAAGTAGAGTAGGAACCTGAAGTAAACTTGTGAAGCTTTGCGTTGTATGCCATTTTCTTGAACCTGAGCTAAATACAAAACCACAGATATGCAAGAAAAATATGGATCTGGTCCTTGGCGACTCAGAGGCAGCTAGTCTGTAAAGACCAACCACTCTGATACCACTTGGTGGTCCCCGATCAGAGTTATAATATATGCAGCAGAAGTTCTTAATGTTTATCTTGCACGTATCTTGCTAAGGTTTCAACTTAGCAAGAGTTTCTCCAAATATTTTAGCTCGTTTAATTGTTAGATTGATTGCAGTTTATACTACAACACTTGAGGTGTTGAGTTTCAAATGATTACATCAGTAAACACAAATAATCGTAAAAAAGCATTAAACAACACAAGGATTTTTATAGTGGTTCGAACAATTGTTCTACGTCCACTCTCCAGTCCTCTTAACTGAAAATTCACTAGAAGAATGAGTACAAGTTCGGGCGTGATCTCTAACATTGAGCAGCTCCTCCGTCTAGTCAGCGCGCACCTACAAGCACCACGATCTCCAATCTTCAAAACGGTGTCGCCCCTTAGAGTGAGGACAAACCTCCCTTCTCCTCGGACGTCGACTGCTAGGAGTTTTATAGTTCTTCGCGAAATCTTTCCTTGTGTTGGCGTAGCCCGTACGAATCACTCTTGCACCTCAATAGTGACTGCTAAATTTTTTCTGGAGTAGAAAAAATCCCAAGTATACCTTTTGAAGATAAACTTCACAGATCTTCGAGCTTCTGTTATGAAAGTTTATGAAAAGCTTCAAATAAGATCTATGCTCAGATGAGTTTGCGTGTTAGAGAGAATAAGTTTGATCTCCTTTTTATCTCTTGTATGTAAGAAATCGCGAAACTTTTTATCAATTAAGGACGACATGTATTTATAGGTGAAGATTCAAACAGTCGTTTTAATCTTGTCCGTTAGACACAAAGGGAATGCTCGCCTATCTGCATTCTTCCTTTTTCTGCAGTGTGCAGAGACTCTTCAAGTCCCTTTGTCTCTGATTGGCGTAGCATCTATCTCTAGTCGTCATTTTTCAGAACAGATCTTTTGTAGGTCTGAACCACTTTTTCTCCATGAAGATTATTCCATCCTTTTGATTGGTTGGTCTTCTCGTAACTTTTAGTCTGACTGATATTCGGCTTGTTGTCTTTCTCTTGATTTCTGATTGTTGACTGACGTCTGCTGACTTATTGTTGTGCGTCGGATGTCTTCTCAGATTGCTAGAACTTCTTCTCCAGCATTCTCGTTGTTTCCTCCACATTGCTAGTCGTTGTGATCTTCAGCTGTCTTCAGCAATTAAATCAGTTTGCTGATTCTTTTAGCAAACTTAATCCTTTCTTTTTCTAAGTCTATTACAACTCGAGTATTAATCCTATACAGGACTTTTTACAATTGACTCGATACTGAGTTGCTATAGCTTTGATCCACCAAAACATATCAACAATGATAATGAATAGGTTTACAATGGTGGGGTCTAACAATATACCTAACAGCTGGACATGTAAGTAATCACAGAGTTCTTTATGCTAAACCATGTATGTTAAATTGCTAATTCAAGCGTAAGTGAAAAGGAGTGAGTGGTACTATTCTTAAGGAATTTATAAATTAATTAATTTTGTCTTATTGTCATAAGCCAAATTCATAAATGAATGTTAGGAACATTAAATAGGCGGATCATTCAAGTCTAATGCATCCCATTCATTATAACGTGGTAATAAGAGAGTGAGTAAGCATTTTTTCATTGTTGAAAGCAAATTGATATTTTATTAATTAATCATGTTCTAGGTTGGGCAAGGAAAAATTTATTAATGAAGGGGGCTCATTTTATTATTTACATTAGGTCCTTGATTTGGCCCACGCACTACTCAGAGCCCTACCTCGGGTAAGCTAACCCTAACACTATAAATACTCTTTCTCTCATCAGATCACAAAACAAAATGCAGTATTCAGTGCACAGTACAAAATAGAGAAAGAAAAGGTTGCGCTTCTCTTGAAGTTTTAGTAAAACATAGTAGTATATCAACAACATATCTCTGATGAGCAAGAGAACAGATCAGAAGATCAAATCTGATGGAACACATTAAGATTAAATTGAGATCCCTCTCTGGTTTCCATGACAATTGATGACAATCGCCATCCAGATTCAAGATACCGACCACTGGAGTTTTGGTATTTTGTGAATCCATCCTCAACAATTAAATATTGGGATGATGTTCAATTTAGTCATTTAACTATTTCGATAGGAACAAATTTGACCTTGCATGACTACTTGGACCAATTGAACATAATAACAATTAAAATAAGTTCAATTAACCCCTCTTAAAGAATAAATATTTTATATTTACACACACTAAGACACATTTTTCGAGAACTTTTATCTTCAAGTTAATTTTTCTATATGTTTTTTATGTGTAAGACAAATGTGTGTTAGTGTGTGTAAATAAAAATGTTTATTCTATTATAGGGGTTAATTGAACATATTTTAGTAGTTAAAGGGTTTAATTGGTCCAAATAATCATGCAGGGTCTAATTTGTTCCTAGGAAAATAGTCGGAGGGCTAAATTGTACTTTATCCCTTAAATATTCAGAGCATGCATCACCTGATTTGTTCAGTTTTGCATTTATTTTTATAATCTAAGAACGATCCAAAAGGAAAAAGAAATAATAAAAGATAATTCACTTTGTCCTCTGTAGACTCAGTTCCTACGATAAATCAGCTTACGAGCCTAGCATGTGGATTTTTCTAGTAAAGCTCATAGTCGAAGTACTTTTGCAACCGAAAGCAGACGAAGCTTTTTGATTTAGAAGAACAATAACTGTGATACGTAATAAATTACTGAAAACGGTAAATTTTGTGATTTTCATTTATTTGAATGAAGAGTGGATGAAAGATCATTTTGGATCTGAACTTCTATAAAACCTGTCTCATTTATTGTTTTTTGTCTTTGCATTTTTTTTTTACTTAAGTTTCAAATCAAACAACATATCCTCAGTTGTTGGTGTATATCAGAAAACTGACTCTGACAACTATCGATTTAATCAAACATTTGTAAAGGTTAACTAATTTTCTGGCCCACCTAGTTACACCTTCACAGGAATCGACATGATAATTTTCCTACTCTAACTCACCGGGAGACAGTCCGATCTAAATATTGACAATACGATCTTTCTTGACTTGTCCCTCAGAACTAGCCTTCTTAGTTCTGGACAACTCCTTCTGGGTTTTCTTCCTCAGTTTTATTGCTTTCTTTAGCTTGTTGATAGTAATTTTACCCTCTTTCTTCATGTATGATCCTGCTCGACAAACACAATAGACACAGAAAACTAGTTACGACATAAGTGACTCAAAGCAGTCTGACTATAAGACCAACCTCTTCGATACGATGTGATGGTCCTAGAAGTAACAAATAATGCTTTAAATGACTAAATATCAAAGTGCATAAAATAACAATAATTTAAAATGAGTTCAGAAGCATGTGTAATTGTGTAGGCCTAATTTAGTTACAGGCATTGTGAAAGTCTTAAAGTCAAGAAATTTAGAGACAAAGTTACAGTTCTATTAGAACAAGTATGATAACTCAGAGTTTCAAAGAGTTAGTGAAATTCAGAGGGAAATAACAGAAAGTAAAAAGAGAGAAAGACCCAAGTTATAGTGGTTCAGGATCTCTAAATTTTTAGGTCCACTCTTCTTCTCACTAGGTTGAAATCCATTAACTTGAGTTGAATGTAGTAGCTTTCTACATATTACAATATTCATTCTTCTCACAAATGATTAAGTTTCCAAGACTTAAATCTATTTCACACCAATCGCTTGAGCATTACCTTGAACTCTAGTTGGTAAGCTACTCCTCCTAAAACGTTTACCATCTACAATGTGAGCAAAAACTTCCGTCCATCTGTCTTGTTGAGTTTTGTGACA
The DNA here is from genome assembly GCA_026898455.1 of Plectranthus barbatus. Classification (NCBI taxonomy): domain Eukaryota; kingdom Viridiplantae; phylum Streptophyta; class Magnoliopsida; order Lamiales; family Lamiaceae; genus Plectranthus; species Plectranthus barbatus. The sequence goes on from JAPKLW010000460.1 coordinate 220,208, forward strand.
CTTCTAAACATTAGGATGTAATAATCTTTCATCTTGTTGACTTTTCCAGTGCCAACGTACATCTTCTTCTAAGTCAGAACTTTAAATTCTTTTAGCACGTGTCTAAATCATACGATGATCTAAAAAATTGAAGCTCGAAGGTGGTTAGAAAATTAGAGACTTCTTAGCGATGAATGCATATTTTAAAGCCTTTTTAAAGTTTTTTCTTCTTAATTTAATTGCAGTATCTATAGACTGATACGAACCTTGCCTAACTATAAAGGAAGCTGCCACACACTTGTAGACGTCAAATGACCAAGATAAAAATTCTGCACCTTTGAAGTCGACCCTTCGAGAATAGCAGGAAAGGACAAAACGAACCCCAATGACTTAATAAGAAATTCACCTCAACAACATGGAATATAGTGAAAACACCACAAATATATGTAAAAGTTCGATTGATATGTCAAAATAGAATTTTAAGGTACTTAACAAAAAATCATGAGCTCCTAAAATTGGAGAAATAAACTCACGATTTCACTGACCTAACAACTGAACTATTTAAAATATAACAAGCCCTATTTATTTTGTGAAAGTAAATCATTAAGCCTAATCAAACTAGGAAACTAAATCTAAAAAGCATGACAAATCTATCAAAAAAGATACAATTATGAAGAAAAAAATAACTAATGAATAAAAATAGCAATATATATCAAATACTATAAAAATATTTTGATATAAATCTCCTCTATCTTTATATAATTTGAAAATTGATATCAAGGCCCAAATATCACAATTAATTTTATTAGATTCAATCTATTGTGGTTTGGATTTTTATTGTTGAGCACGGGCGCTAGAGACGCGAGTGTGGATTTGGAGCTCAGAAGCAGTGATAATGTAGTATTGATGTAATGATTATGTCGTCTCTCTTTTACATTGTACAGTGTGCCCCTTATATATAGAAAAAATGAATCGTGCTTAGTAGCAAATTTATGCCTGTTTAGGGTTTAATCCCCTTTTTTCACAAGGATTAGTTACAAAAGATTCAGTTTGCGATAGTGACAGAAAAGTGGATCGAATTGCCAAAGTAGAGTAGCTTCAGGCTTGGCTGAAGGAGTTGTTTAGGTCTTTATCTTCCCTCAGCAATGCCTCTTTCAGCTGAAGATTGATCGCTTTTTCCAGTGCCAACCAGATCATGAGACTGTTCGACCACGGAAGGTTGAATGAGGCCTCTGCATTAGGACGGCGAATGATGCTCTTTCCTAGTGGGTGAACATTTAGTTCCCTTAGCTAGGTCATTAAGGAGGATTTCACTTCGGATCCCTTTGTGGTCCACAACTTGGGTTCATTTATTTTGACCTACAACATAGCCCACCTGGATCTCCTTCATATACTCCATTTTTGAATTATGCCTGTTGAGAAAGGTTGAAAAGACTCCAATCTTTTGCACATGAACGTTGGTATAATTGACGTGACAACCTGATCGACATCTCTTAGAAGAAGTGCTCAATTGGTCTATGATGGTCTCTTCTTCTGAGAACTAAGAACTGGATTATTTTTTCTTCATTATAACTATCAGTTGACCAGTCATGGATTTCTGTGGATCATCTCTGCAGGCGATCATTTGTGTTATTGAGTTACCGGTTGGTCATGCCTAAACTAGTATATCAAATAAAACCTAACATTTACATATTATGATCAAATTAATATAAGTGACCTCCAAAAAAAAAAATTACTAACTAAAGTTTTTCACAATTCAAAACTACAAATTTTCTAACAACTACTAAAGGAATATTCCGAAACTAATAATTTAATCTTTTAATAATGGAGAAAGTAATTGACTTCGATGGAAAATTCCATCTATCATGATACAAGGTTTATTAAAAAAACACAGTTACTCAAATAGTTTGCGTATTAGGTTTCCTTTTATTATTTTAATCATATCACAACATCTTCATATATAGGTAGAGTACAGGTATTTTCTAAAAATGTTTTAAAATAATTTAATTTATGCATATTTCATCATTATACAATAAATAATAAATTAATTCTAAATTGAAATTTGTTAAACTAGGGAATGCGGTGTTGACTAGGCTAAATCATTTCTTAAGATTCCTTATTTAAATTTCCATCTAATGAAAATGCATAAGAGTATTCTCTTATTTTCACGGTTGATATCAATTAAAACTTTAAAAAAAGAGTTTAAATTGACTATCTGTTGTCGATTTATCTTGATGTATTCAAGCGGGTTCGGGTGTGCTTGAAAAATATACTAGTATTGCACCTCACACAATGCGTGAGAATTTCAATTATATATATTAAAATAATATTAAATTTAATATTTTAATTATAGGTAAATAATATGAATTTCTAAAATGTGTAAATATGAAATTGTTTGAAACATATATCATAAATTATTCTCTCAACTATATTGACATTTATATGAATGATACGATATTGTTTGGTTATCGATATTAATACTACATATCTCTTAGAAATTTATTCCAAAAGCGTACTCTTTTCATTGTTCTTAGTTCATAATTTTGGATCAACATAACTTCACAGTTTGTATTCATGTGTACGAAGCTAATTTCAATTGTATGTTATATAATCTCGTGGGTAGCCACTAATTTTTAAGAATCATACTATTTTCATGTTTGATATATTTTCATTAATAACTAATTTCAATTGATATATGATATATTGCAATTAAATAATTCAAAATCAAACTTTAAATATTTCAATTTAAACTAATTAAATTTTTATTTATTGATTTGTTTAGATTCACTTATCTTTCTCTCATATAAATTACTCCCTCCGTCCCGCTTTATTAGTCTCATTTGTCTTTTTGGTCTGTCCCACTCTATTAGTCCCATTTCCTAAAATGATAAATTTTTTCACACTCATCAATAAAATATTAATTTCACTACACTCACAAACATTGGTTCCTGTGCCGAAACCATATGGGACTAATAGCGCAGGACGGAGGTAGTATTACTTGATTGATGCATTTTGAATATATTTTTTTATAATTTAATTAAAATAAAATATATAAGTAAGTTATGTTATGAAATTTTGTGATCCATTTCAAATGGTGTTAATTAAGTTATAATTTAGTGCGCCCCACACGTGAAACAAACATAGCAATGACATTATATTAATTATTATTATTATTATTATTATTATTATTATTATCTCAAGCTCATTAAACTTTAATTTTTTTACTCATTTCTTTATCCCCAAACATAATTTCTTTCTCTGTAAATCCAGTCACCTCCATTCCCTTCACCATCGTTTCTTTCTCTCATATCAGAACAACAATTTGATCTTTAGACACATTAAAAACTACTTGACTGCTTACCCATTCTTCATATTTGCATTCAACAAAAATAATCATCATTATGGTCTCAAGTTATCCTTCAAAATTTCACCTTCTCCCTCCCAATTCCCCATCAAGATTTGGTATTGGGACTCGGTTCGGAGAAAAATGACATTTCTTTGTGGACTTTGCAACAAAATCAGTGCTTGTGGGAGTTTTGTAGTCTCCGCCGTTGATGGGTTTCAGCCTCTGGCGGAGTATATGGAAAAAAACAGAGCAATTGTCCGGCAGCAAACCGATGGTGATGTTCATGGATTGGAGTAAGCCTGCACAACAAAAAGCTCACCCATAATTGTAAGATATAATTAACAACAAAATATTACAACATAAAAATATGATAAATCATGAAGAAGCTCTATCATACTAAATTATCAAAAGCTTACAAATTTAATAATGGTATTTTAAATACAGTATCAATATACGGTAAAAAAAGTCAGTCTCCTACGGAAAAAAAATTTTAATGAAACAAAACTGAATATACATTGATGATCAAATAAATAAAAACTATGAAATTATCATGGAAGAAGCACTGTCAACTGATTAATCATGCACAAAGAAATGTAGTTTAATCTTGCTCAAAGACCGCAAAATAAAAGTATCTCTAAAGATATAACAAAATTATTGAAAAATATTAATTTAATTCATCTATTTATACAACTATTTAATAGTTTTAATATTGGAAACCAACATAAACTCAACCATTAATTAACAAAATTATGGGAATTAGTTAAATGCTAATCAATTTAAAATTCTATCAATTAACGTTTCTTGTCATTTTCATTTTTTTTTTGCACTACATCCATTTGCTATCACAATAAATTAGATGTACTAATTATTTTATATATTTTGTATTAAAAGATAATAATAATCAAAGTAAACTCAAATTAATTGATTTGTAAATATTTCCTTAAAATATATAGATTAATTATAAGGAAATGATGATTAAGGAAAAATCAATATAATTGATTTATACATATTTTCTTAAAATATATAAATTAATTCTAAAACATAATTTGTGTATCCCTAATTTCCTTATAAATAAATTAAATTAAATTAAAATATACAATTTAAATACTTTAATATGATTCTCAACAAAAATCTAAAATACGAAATTGAAATAATTTTAATTAAATTCCACCAATAATAATAATTAATAAATCAAGATAGATTTAAACAAAACTATGTGTTATTGCCTATTGTTGTTAACCCATTTTTTATGTGATAATTTATTAGCATTTTAACAAACTTTAAAATTGATACTAATGCAAAAATATATTAGAATATTTTTCAAAAAATATACTTATGTACTTTTTTGTTATTTCTCTTGAACAAATATATTAATATATTTTTTAATTACTGCAGATATTATGAGCATACAACAACAAATAAATTCATATATATAAAATTAATTGTATAATGTTATATACAATATTCTTCTAAAATATATAGTTTTATTATATAGAATTAATAATTAAGGAAAAATCAATCTAATTGATTTATACATAATTCCCAAAAATATATAAATTAAAATCTTACATATTTCTTTTCTTGAAAAATTGATGAAAATTAAAATTAGATTGAAATGATTATAGAATATTTTACACAAATTAATGAACTAAATAGTTATTTAATGAACAATTAATGCAACTCAAACTTACCATATTTTTCATCCGGCCTTACTTTAATATATACTAGTATTGCATCCACGCGATGCGTGGGAACATTAATTTATTATTTATATAAAAATTATATTAATTTTGATATTTTATTTATAAGCATACAATAACAATTTTAAAATATGAAAATCATGTCCCCTACTCGGAGTGTATTAGTGAAAGTATTTTATCCATGACCAAGAGATCAAAAGTTTGAACTTCTCAGTAACAACTGGATATGTGAGTAAGTGTACATGTGAATTTTAAATTAATGCATTATATACTAAAGAAAATGTGAAATTATTAAATTATATAGTCATATACAATATAAATAAATGTTTCATTTATATAGTATATTATGTAGTAACTTTTAATATTTTATTATAGTTCTGAACTATTACTTATATTTTTCTCTCCTTTTCATAAAACTTACATGATAGAAAGATTGTTTGTCACATTATTAAATATATAGTTAACCACATTCATTGGTGCATGTTTTTATGTAAATTAAATTTTGACATCAAATTGTTCGCTGTATAATTTGGTTTACTATAAACTACATGTATTAAGAATTTACACACTAAATAGTCATCGATCTCTGATTTCTGGTATGAGCAACTCTACCCATAATATCTGTTCAAAAACAATATATGTTTGAGATATAAAATTAAATAAAAAATATCAAATAATAAGCAAATAGATTAGTAAATAAATAAAATAATACCAAATAACATCGTGTCATCAAAATTTGATGGATTTTGCAATGATGAAAATGGCCGAAAAACAAATTTTTTATGTGGAAAGTTATCCTTTTTTATATTTACAATATTGGTCTTGGCATGACTCACAAACTTGAATCGATTATTGCATGTCTTGAACTTCATTTTATTTTCCTCCACTTGAACTCTTCGAACAACATATACTTCACCCTCTATGAAAAGGTTCTCAAACCTTTAATAATCTTGGCGTCGTATCGTACCGTGTATACGATCTTCAGCACGATCATGAAATATAAATTCATATGAACTTACACTTTCCGGATTCCCAAACATGGGCTGGTGATAAAACCGAACAACCCTCAACTTCAAAATAAGGTCGCCTCTAGTACGACCAACTCCATTGATTCGACTTATTAAACTATAATGATATGACATGATGTGAAAACTACTATGAATATATTCTGAGATTACTACATGAGAGAAATTTGAGTGCAATCATAATTTTTTTACGTATATATGAGCTACGAAACATTAATTGCTAACATTATTCACTCACCATAATTTATCGTAAATGCCCCATGATAAATAATATTATTTAAATTTTTATCACACTTTAATATTCATTTAATAGTATAAATATTGTGAATAAATATTCATCATAAATGCGTCATGATAAATAATATTATTTTACTATAGAATATGTTTTTAATTAAAAACATAAACATCATAAATGTCCAGCCCAGTGTTATCGTTGAGGTATATAATTTAAAATTTTTCATAAATGCATCACGATAAATAATATTATTTTAAATTTTTATCATACTTTAATATTCTTCTATTAGTATAAATATTTTGAATAAATATTCAATCACTCATAAATTAAATGATATATATACAATCATTCATAATGTTATGAATAAATTCAATCACTCATAAATTAAATAATAATTATACAATCAATCATAAATAAAAGAAATTAAAATATTGTAAATAAATATTCAATCAGTCATAAATTGAATGATAAATACACAATCATTCATAAATTAATGTCATAAATAAATATACATTCACTCATAAAACATATAATTAAATAATAATTATACAATCATTCACCAAATCACTATAATTATACATCAATATATGTAATAAATTAAATTATACAAAATCATTCATATATTAAATGATAAATACACAAACATTCATAAATGTTATAAATAAATATTCAATCACTCATAAATTAAATATAATTATACAATCACTCATAAATTAAATAATAATTATACAATCAATCACCAAATCACTATAATTATACATCAATATATGTAATAAATTAAATTATACAAAATCTTTTTTTAGTAATCGATATAGTAATTTTTTTTAAAATAAAAATCTACACTAATATGAAGGTGGAGTATATTTACACATATTAAAATAATAAATTATACATTCACTTTTAAATTAAATAATGAGTTGGTCTCCTGAGAGACGGTCTCACTATTTTTTTATTGTGAGGCGAACCTTAATACATCATTTCAATAAGTTAAATAGTACATCATTTCATTTTAAAAAATTACATTATTTGCAACAAAGAAATACATCATTTTCAATAAAGAAATACATCATTTCAATAAATTAAATACATTATATTTTTTTCTGTGTAAAAAATTACATTATTTGTAACAAAGAAATACATCATTTGCAATTAAGAAATACATCATTTCAATAAATTAAATACATCATTAAATTCATCTCACAATAAAAATGATGAGACCGTCTCATGAGAATTTGCCTTAAATAAATTTATGCTTTATACTATATAAAAAAATGCCATTTATAATCATAACGCATTATGGTATAAATAAACTTGTTCAGTAAAATTAAAATGATGCATGTATAATTCGTGAATAGTGCTTCAAACAAAATATTTACAATTAATATTAGTTCTTTTCAACGAAAATCTAAGGCAAATTATTAATAATTATAAGATGAGATAGTCTCATCATTTTTTATTGTGAGAGAAAATTTAATGATGTATTTAATTTATTGAAATGATGTGTTTCTTTATTGTAAATGATGCATTTCTTTATTACAAATAATGTAATCTTTTACACATAAAAATAATAATACATTAAAAATAAAATGATATATTTAACTTATTAAAATGTTATATCAAGGTCCGTCTCACAATAAAAATGGTGAGACCATTATTCAGGAGACCAACTCAAACTTTAAACATAATATTGATATATTTACCAATACATTAAAACACACTAACAAACGAAATTATATTTGGTAATCTTTCAATATCTTCTTAAACTAAATTGATCTAAAAAAATGGAAGAATTAGAATTTCAATTTTATATGGGATATTTGCAACTACAATTCTTTAAATTACACATTATCCTCAACTACAGTAAGATTTCTCCATTAAAATACTGAATGGAGAAAATGTGTTATTCTTAGCCATTGATCAAGGTCAATATATGAACAAGATTTGTTATAGTTAATCTCGGATCAGAGTTAGTGTGCTCAACAGAAGAATCATTATTTATTGTGGTTGGCTCTTCAAGCTGGGTGTCATGCACAAGCTTAAATTTAGAAAAATTGTTGTTTAGTAGGTTGATATTAATCCATCAAATTATCAGTAATACTCCAACACTTGATCTGTTGGGTTTTAAATCCACTATAGAAAGCTTAGACAAAGTAGCAAATAACAAAAGGATAATGGAGGTTCGTACAACACCATCTTACTTCCTCTCTTCAGACGCGCAGTCTGGAAACACTAAGCTCGAGACTACAAAGATGTCAACTATCTATTGCTAGATGATAAATTCCTCGTCCACCAATCACTAGCGCACTCCCCAAATCCTTCGCAATTCAAAGTTTCTTCAAGACTGAAGCATGGGCACACCACCTGGTCTTCAAACTGTACGTGAGAGGTTGAATTCTTTTCAAGAAGGTCAGTGTTTGGTATACATCTGTGATAGTTGCAACCAGAGACGTGACAACTCAAAGATATTTTCTTATTCTGAGAGTAAGAAAATGGGCATAACTCTTGGTAGAAGCACATAGCCTCGTGTTCAGGAAGGAATATGAGAAGTTGATAGAATCAGCATGAAAGCTTTTGAATTTGGGAGTTTGGTAGGTTTCGAGAAATTTACAGAATTCACAGAAGGTAGTTAGATTGTGATCAATACAATTCTTGGAATCAGTAACCTTCTCAAGGTGGATTGCCGCCTCTATTTATAGGCACTCCGAGAAAGGTGTTAGGTATGGATAATTGCTAGGTATGGATGTAGAAATCCCTCCTTTAAATTGATGTTTTGATGTGTCAAAACTGTATACCAAAGTGATGGCACTAAAATTGATCACTCAAAAGCAATGCTTCTCAAGTAATAAAATATGAATCCAAGGATCTTCTTGTTTCGTCCAAAGGAATACCGTTTAGTCGTAAGGATTCTTATAGCTAGGCAAATTCAAGTCGTTGAGATTTTGTTCTATTTTCCTAAGCTCAAATTTAAACTAACTAAACCAATACTAAAGCAACAATCAAACTCATCATTCATCAATTGTGATTTCAAAACAATTCTTTAATTTCATAATCAAAATGGTAGAACAAGTCTCACAAATGCTCAAAGGAGAAAGAATGGATGTTGATAAGGATGTCGGTGTGATCCAATTAAGTTGAATTATTGTGCAAACCTATCTAATTCCTATGGATAGACTATTACCCTACACTAGCCAACCCCCTATCACGACGAGTTGACCGTAGATGAGACTAGAAACCTCAAACCGCTACGTTATCGGCTCCTAATTCACTCCTAAAAGCTCGTAAATCATTACCTTATGCCCTTCCTCCGCACAAGGATTGGATCGAGGAACACAAGAATTCACACTATTCGCGAAACTCCTGTCCACGTGTTGGCTGTAATATTCGTGTCAATTAACACCTACATTGACTATTAGCTACACCTAGGTGCATATGAACAAGCTCTAGTGCGATTCAATCTCAAATAGGAAAGTAAACATGCATAATTCATCCTAAGTTTCACACAGCTTAATCCAAATCAACATCCAAGGAAGTTTAGAATCTCATACCTATCTTGTTCAACATTACAATATCCATTTGAAAGCAAAACATTACAAGAGATAGGTTTAAAAGAATTTCTTCCCCTAATTGAGCACTTTGATCTTGATCTACCCCCTTGGATCTTCAATTCTTCTCCAAGGATGAAGGATTAGCTCCTTGACACCTTGGGTGAGGTTTGGAAGGAAATGGTAGAGGGAATCCTCGAGAGAATTTAGGATATTTTCATGTAGATTTGACAAAGGTTCTTAAAATAACCGTTTTCCCCTTTTTATAATGAGCTAGCAGAGCCTCGGATCGCCCGGAATGAAAAGATATCGCCCGAGATGTTCAGAAACAGAGATACTGTTGCTCAGCCCGGTCAGGATTGACCGAAACGAGATCTGATTGACTGAAATTTGCCTCTGAAATGGCAGATCGGTCGAGCACTGCCTTGATCGCCCAAAATCTGCCTCTGAAATGCTCGGGTCGACCGATCTTATACAGGATTGACCAGAATATGCCTCTGAACAGCCCTGATCGATTGGTCTCTGCAGGTTCGGGCGATTTTCCTCCAAAATGAAGCCAAAAATGCTGAATAGTGCTCAAAACCTAACCTACACCATCCGAAACACACAACACACAAAAACACAACAAATAGAAGACAAAAATATATGATATGAGAGTAAAATGGACTCAAACATTTATGCACAAACATAAAAATATATGTCATTTTACACACATATCACAAAGTCTAGGCCTTAGAGTTATTACCTCATGTAATCCTTGTATAGGATGATCGAGTTGTAATAGTCTAGGAGAAGAAACTGTCAAAAACTGTGGCACAGTTTTTGAAAAGAAAGCCGTCCAGATGAGAAAACTGTCAAGGATAATGGACGAGGAAAATTATGCAGAGTAACGGACGCGAAATACTGTGCAGACAGTTTTTCAACTGTCAAGGATTATATAGCTAAGAAATCTGTGGACACAGTTTTCATAAAGAAACTGTCGAGAGGCGCTCACAGTTTTTGACCAGGATAATTTCGCAACAAAGGAACACGTGAAAAGAAAGATGCCAATCAGTCATAAAAGAATATTAAAGAGTCAATGATAAGAGACGAAGATACACTCAGTTACGACTGGAGTACAACGTTGTTCGACGTCTGACACAACAAGTACAAACTGCCCCTGCAAAAATCATGGCAGTGATTCAAAAAAGCAGAGGAGCAGGTCTACTTTATAGAGAAGGATGGACACTGATTGGACATCCTTCAAAATATCTCTACCGGTTATATTCAAATCTCCAACTATAAATAGCAGGAGGATTAGAGACGTACGTATCCAATCGAGCACATAAAAACTTGTCGTCACTATGCTGAATTCAAAACTAAAAGTATTAAAAGCACTCTAGCAAGAAGGTATTAACTTCGTGGTTCATTTATTGAACACGAGGCATTATTACTTAAGGAATCTTCAGAGATTCACCGTGTGACCTTGTGTACACGACGATTAAGTCTTTCTACTTAATCTATTCTCTTGGTCTTCTTACTTTTCAAGTAAGAACACTGATACCTTACTCTCTAAGGAGAAGAAGGTTCTCATGGGCAGCTGCCAACCAATCTACGTTCTGGGAAGAACTCAACCATCCACCCACCGGAAAAGGAGATGGAAGGTTTAGCCTCAATCCATTTCCGATGACTGCCAGTTATGAGGAGATTTCAAGGTGCCACCTGGCTTCGAGGAACTGAAGAAAGCGTTAAAATCAACTACCTGGGTGAGTGATCCATTTTGCTGTGGACGGTGGTTTCTAAAGCATTTGGCTATAGATCTTGAGGATTGTATCTTCATTACTTAGTGAATTTTCGGATTAATTTCCGAAGAGTGGACGTAGGACTTATGGCTCCGAACAGTTTTACTTACTTTACACACCATATAGTTTTTGATCGTATTTTGAAACCTTCAACACTTGTCTGAAAGTGTTGAAGTTTATAATTGTTGACTGCATATGACTGCAAACTGATTACCTAAACTCCTGGCTAACACAAACTATCGTTTTAAGACTGTTGTTTAAAAACTGAGTCATAACTTTGAATTTGAATTGCTTGCGTTTAAGAGTGAAAATAACTATTTTTATACTTCCGCTGCACATTATATGTACTCTGATTTGGGACCAACAAGTGGTATCAGTGCCTGGTTGGTCTTTCTAGACGGTTCTGTTTTGAGTCGCTTAAGACTGAATCCGTGCTTCCTTGCACTCTTAATTGTTTGTTAAGTGTGATTAGCGAGCAGGTTATCTCAAGATAATGATGAATTATCCAAGCCTTCCCAAGTACAACCCGGAGAAGTTCGAGGTATGGAAGAAGATGTGTCTCATACAACTCATAGCTCAGCATCCAGAGATGGATGAAATTTCGAAGAATGGACCTCTGAAGATCCAGAAAATTAAAATCTAGCTCGCAGGAGAAGATGGCCCAGGTGGTGTCGAAATGATAGATAAACCACTGGAAGAATGGACACTTGATGACAAGAAACGTCCTCAGCTGGATCCCATCGCTCAAGAAATGATTATGCAATCTCTCCCAGAATCTCTCATGGACGAAGCAATAGAGAACAACAGTGTTAAAGAGTTATGGGACTAGATCAACGTGCTTACTAGGGATATTGAAGCTATGAGGCGGAATAAGAAACAAATGTGAGTCGACAAATAAGAATCCTTCCAGATGCTGCCTGGTGAAACGATCAAATCAATAAAAGTAAGATTTAATGCCATTGTCAGCGAAATGAAAAATCTTGGAAGAGAAGAAAAGGTGGCTGACATGAATGCCAAAATTCTTTGGAGAATACCGAAGGAAGATTTGTTTGTCAAAACCACTTGTTTGAAGACCATGGATCTCTAAAAAATGTCAACCAAAGAGCTGTTTGCCGAACTCCAAGCCCATGAATGGGATATTCAGATGGTGAACAAGAATGAAGCTGTTAGAACCTAGAATTCAATAACAGATGGTGATGCAGCATTCTTCATAAAGAGAGACTTCAAAAGGCGACCAAAGAGGCCAGTTCATTTCGAGAAAACTTCCTATCAATCCTCACTAGCGAAGGATACCTTCCACCTTAGTTTAGAAGAAGGAAACTGAACTATCAGTTGCCAAACAGGAGAAACAAATGAGGAAGCTGACCGTACTTCTCGAGAAGGCCAAAGGAAAAGGGAAGGAAGCTCAGTCTAGTGAGCAAAGGTTCACAAAGAGACAGCCACGCACATGCTACAAATGCAACTCTCCAGATCATCTGAAGTATGAATGCCCTTTAGTTTCTTAGGATGAGAGAGACAGACTGAAGAAGGTGTTTGACAGGAGTGCATCAAAAGTTGTGGCCCAAGCAATGCTCACAAGAACTAAAGTGCCAGACGTACCAAACCATGATCATGGCTACTACACGTCTGAGGATGAGAATGTCAGAAGCAATTCTTGCCTTCATGGCAGCTATTGATGGAGATGTTACCGAGGAAGAAGACAGCGCTTCAAATTGCAAAATAGTGGTAACAACTCATCTACCCTCATCTCTTGCGTCTACAGATTCTGAAGAAAACTCTAAATGTTTTCGTTCAAATTCAGAAGATGTTTCTCTCGAAAATATCATTAAAGAGGTAGAAAAATTCCATGAGATTAAAGATGCATTAGTTAGTGAAAATGTCTCACTGAAATCAGAGATTTCAGTTTTGACCGGTGAAGTCGCAAAGATGAGGTCAATCAGTGAGGATTTTGAGAAACTCAAGGAAGAGCATTCAAAACTCCTTAAAGATTTTGAAAATATCTCAAAAGAATGTGATTCTTTCAAGAAAATTGAGCCAGTTAAATGTGAATGTACTTTTATAAGGAGCTCAAGAAAACTAGATAAAATTTTGAATGCTCAAATACAATCATCTGATAAATATGGAATTGGATTTTTGGATCATCAAAATGAAAAAGTTTTGAGCGAACATGCATCCACTTCTAAGACTAAGAAAACATTTTTAAGCTATTTCAAAGCCAAACTTAGTCCAAGTCATGTGTTGGAGAAAGTAAATGTCAAGTCCAAAGAGCCAGTTAAGCAAAATGTCAAGACCAAATCTTGGTCAAAAACTGACCCAAAACCGGCACCTCGACAGAGAGTTAACACAGTTCGTAAACTGTACAAACAAATTATCGAGAGGAAAATTAACTTTTCTTCAAAACTGGACAAGCGTAATGTTTTGTATGCAAGGAATCCAGTTTTACCAACAAGAACGGAAGTCAGTTTGACAACCAGATAGAAATTCGAGAGGTTATGATAGAACTCGATTTTATTATAACAGTTATCCGAATAGGAGGAACACCTATTCGAGGACTGAGTCGAGACAATTTTACTCTCAAAAGACTTTGATGGCAAGTTACCCGAGAATAGTTTCTTGAGACTCTTTCCAGAACAACAGTTTCAGAAAGAGTGCACACACCACAACCTTTCCTAACATGCATTCAAATGGCATACATTATAATAGAAGAAAGGTTAATCAATCACTAATGGGTGATTTGGTTTCACGAACTGTAAAAGTGAAACAGGTCTGAATACCAACAGGTTGGATCCAGAAAACTGACTTTGCAGGACCCGAAAGGATACGGGGACCTAAATGAAATTTTTTTGTCTTGTAGAGACAAAGTTCTCAGAAGAAAGCAAGATCATGGATCTTGGATAGCGGGTGCTTAGCACAAATGACAGGAGAGATGGATCTTCTCAAGAATCTTATGATGTGCAGAGGACCGTCTGTCACTTTTGGGAACAAAACCCAGGGTAGAGTAGCTGGAAAAGGATGCGTGGAGCACAATGGAATCATCATTCAGAACGTGTCTTTAGTCACCAACCTGAAGCACAATCTTCTAAGCATCAGCCAGTTGAGGGAGAATGGCTACGTTGTAAGCTTCGAAAAATCAGAATGCCACATCATAGACAAGCAGACCAAGATCAGAGGAATAAGAAAAAGAGGTCTTTACGTAGTACATTGGTCCAGTGGAGAAGAGGGAACTTGCCTCCTGGCGCACAGTTCCTCAGATGGAGTAAACTGGCTGAGGCACGAAAGATTAAGTCACCTGAACTATAACTCGATCAGACATCTGGCAAAGCACAATATAGTTGAAGGACTGCTACAGAAGAAGTTCCAAAATGAAGGAGTCTTTAAAGCTTGCTAGCTCGGGAAATAGACAAGAGTGTTCAAGAACAGACCAGTTACAGTAAGCACCGACCGGATCTTGGAACTACTCCACATGGATTTGTTTTGTCCAGTTACTCCGCCCACAATTGGAGAAAGAAAGTATAGATTAGTAGTTGTTGATGACTACTCAAGATATACGTGGGTGGTGCTGCTCAAATCCAAAGATGAAGCCAAAATTCAGCTGCCAGAACTGATTACCCGTCTTCAGAATGACAAAAGGATGACAGTTAAGAGGATAAGGTCCGATAATGGAATAGAGTTTTGCAATGGACCCCTCATGGACTTCTTCTGCTCAGAAATCGGAATCGGGCATGAGAAGTCAACTCCAAGAACTCCTCAAAAGAATGACCTTGCTGAGCGGAGGAACAGAGCACTCAAAGAAGCAGTGAGGACAATAATGGCCGAGACCGACCTTGTAAAAAGATTTTGGGGAGAAGCCTTGATGACAACATGTTACACACAAAATCGAAGTGCATTCAACACAAGTTTCTCAAGACTCCCTACGAGATTTACAATGGTCGTAAGCCTTCTATAGCCCATCTTCGTGCTTTCGGTTCTCCATGCTATATTCACAATAATGAAAAGTCCAAATTGAATACATTCGGCCCTAAGGCTGATGAAGGGAGTTCCTTGGGTATGGACATCCCTCATATAAGGGATATAAGGTATTCAATAAGATAACCCAGCTTGTGGAAATTACATGTCATGTTGTTTTTTATAAAGCTACTGTAGTGCGCAGAACACTTCAACAACTGGGTCTGGATAATCATGAGATCAGGGATGTCAATGAGGAACCTAGAACTGATCTTGATCATAATCAAATAGTTTCTCTGACTAGATCTATGAAAGATGTTTCTGAGACTTCAGTTGCCTCGGCTGAAACCCAAGCACTCGAGAGGGCCAATGATGCTAATATCATTGTTGAGGCCTTAGAGTTCAATAACATTGAAGATCAAAGTGAAGAGAAGCTCCCTGAAGCTAATACAATGGTTTTGGAAGCGCAGCAACCTGATACCAAGGAAGTCAACCTTGAGGCCACTGAGGAAGCAGCTTCAACTATCGAGCCAACTGCAGTTTAGAATCAAGTTGCTGCTCATAATCCAGTTCCAGAACAAGGAGGTGAGACTGTTCCGGAACAAGGAGGTGAAACAGTTCCAGAACTTAGAGGTGAAACATCTCATCAAGAACCTCCCGCTAAGCCGTACCTGTGAAGAAGCCTAGTTGGCTAAGAGATCATCCCATTGAAGCCATCCTGCATGATATTGGAAATCCTGTTCGAACCAGACAAGGCACTTCATTGATGTCTTGCTTCATATCTCAGATCGAACATGTGAAGATTACTGAAGCTCTTTAGTCAACAAATTGGATTAATACGATGCAAGAAGAACTAGGAGAGTTCACTCGCAACAATGTGTGGTATATAGTGGATCGACCTACACATCAGTCCGTGATTGGTACTTAGTGGGTCTTCAAGAATAAAAGAGATGAGACCGGTACTTTCGTTCGAAACAAAGCAAGATTGGTTGCTTAGGGGTATGCACAATGCGAAGGGATAGACTTTGATGAGACATTCGCACCAGTTGCCAGATTGGAATCTATTCGTCTATTCTTGGCGTATGCAGCTTACCACAACTTCACAGTTCTTCAAATGGATGTGAAGAGTGCCTTCCTTAATGGCGAATTAAAGGTAGAGGTCTACGTCAAAAAACCCCCAGGTTTCGAGCAAGGAAACCAAGTCTACAAGCTAAGGAAAGCATTGTATGGTTTGAAGCAAGCTCCTAGAGCATGATATGAAACTCTCTCCTAGTTTCTACTCAAGAATGGATTTGAAAAGGGTGCTATCGACCAAACCTTGTTCAAGATAAAGGATGGAGAGGACATCCTGCTTGTTCAAATCTATGTAGACGACATCATCTACGGTATGAAAAACACCAAGCTATGTGAGAAGTTGGCCCAGTTGATTCATAATAAATTTCAAAATGAGTATGATGGGCAAGATGACATATTTTCTTGGTTTGCAAGTTGATCAGTCTGACGAAGGGATTTTCAAAAGTCAGAAGAAGTATACTCAAGACTTAATCAACAAATTATGTCCGGAGAAGACGAAGTCTCTAAGGATTCCTATGAGCACCAGTTCTCAGATCACTCTTGATGAAGAAGGAGAACCTATCGATCCGACTGCTTATAGAGGGATTATAGGGTCACTACTGTATCTAACTGCCAGTAGACCTAATATATCTTATGCTATGGTAGTATGTGCAAGATTCCAGGCAAATCCTAAGAAGTCCCACATGGAAGCAGCTAAGAGGATTGTGAGATATCTTAAGAAGACAGAGTCTTTAGGTATCCGGTATCCCAAAACTGATGGAATCATGCTGAATGGATTCTCTGATTCAGATTTCGGAGGCTGCAGAATTGATAGAAAGAGCACAAGTGGAACATGTCTGTTTTTAGGTCATAAACTGATTAGCTAGTTGAGCAAGAAGCAGCATCCGGTGGCTACGTCAACTACTGAGGCTGAATATGTAGCAGCAGCCAGCTGTTGTGCTCAAGTGCTTTGGATAAAGCAGCAGCTTAAGGATTATGTAATAGAAACTGGATGTGTCCCTATTTACTGCGACAATAACAGTGCAATTTTTATTTCAAAGAATCCAGTTCTACACTCGAGGACGAAGCACATTAATATTCATCATCATTTTAATCGAGATCATGTCGAGAAAGAGGATATTTTGGTGGAATATATTAGAACGGAGGACCATTTAGCGGACATCTTCACGAAACCGCTACCCGAGGCTCGTTTCAAAGAGTTGTACATCAAACTAGGTCTTCTAAAATTTGATGAAATCTCAAGAGAAAGAGATGATTGTTGATTGGTGCAATTCTATTAAACTGAGCTTGCAAAATTGTTAAACTTGTTGATTAAGTCAGTTGTGTTATTCGTAGAATTGTTTGCTAAATGTGAAAGTCGAAGGGAAAACGACTATGTCATTCATTAAGTAGGGGGGTGATACATTGAACAAGCAAAATAAATAAAAAGGATACAAAAGTTCATAAAGTTTTTTCTGGAGGCAGTCAGGGGGTGGGCATCCATCTGGTGGGGTAGTAGTCGGATCCTACCAGATTTGACGGACCTTCCTTGAAGTATGGGATCTATTTCTCAAGGAGCCAGCTCAGCTGCATGCCGTAGGGGACAGTGCCTTCAGGCAGTTTTAGCAGGGCGCTCTGCAGACGATCGAAGATGAATCCTGCCTAGTCCACCAAAGCTTGGCCTCAAATTCCATCATTGCTTTCTAGACTAGCAGCGAAAAGTCTGTATCCTGAAGGGTGTTGCAAACCACTATCCGGTTAATAATGTCAAAAGTATCTCTATAGTGCGGCTTGAGGAACTCGCTAGTCATAGTTGGATGGAACCCGATCTCCACTACTCTCCAGCGATGCCACGCTTACCACTCAGGCACCGTGTTATCCTTGAGATAGTCCATGACCGGGATGCCGTTGCATCTAAGCCCAAATTCGACAGCGAGATAGTCAGTAGACAGAAAGAAATCCTCCCCATTAAGATTGAAGTAGATCTCTTTCTCTGTGAAAGTGGAATTGTAGGCAAGCACCTTCAATAAATCCTTGTGGAAGGAATGGGGCTCCTTGATCACAAAGGATTCAAGTCCGTTAGCCTGCAGTTTTTCCATCACCTCACTAAAGACAACATGAGTTCTCCAATTTTGTTGATGGAACACACATAAATCTAGAATTTTGTTCCCTTTGGATGGAGATCCTTGCAAATTCCTTCAGAATGTTAGGTGGAGAATTTATTTCCTTCAAAGATAATGCAAGGAGCAAAGAAGCAAATGCTGATATGAGCTGACATATATTGCTTTGTGAAAAAGCTTAGAGCCAAAAGCCGATGAGTCAGAATTAAATGCCAACTACTGCGTCACACCACTCCTGAATGGACATGAAGGCAAAGAATACAGAAGGCTAAGGGTGTAGACTCAATGATTAGTCAAACTGTGGATGTACGGTTATGATCTCCCAAATCTCACAATAATTCCTAAGAAAGGAGTTCAGAAATTGAGAGTTCACAAAACCACGCCATCTCAAAATGTATGACGAGTAAAGTTAAGAAAGTTGCATTGTCAGGAACTTTGACTCAAGATTGGAAAGAAGGAACAATTCAATTTCATTCAAAAAGGAGTACATTACATCAACAAAAATTTTAAAAAAAGGGTTCCTAGTAGAGTTTGAAATTCTATTAGCAAGAGGGACAACGCCTTGTAGGATAGAAGTCGGAGTCCTCGATGTTGGTCCAGCATTAGAGAAGAGACGAAATATCCTACTTCAGAAGCCAACTCAGTTGCATTCTGTATGGAACTGGGATGTCAGGCAGATGCTCTAAGGCATCCCGCACCTGATTGAATACAAAGGTATCCCAGTCGACATCCTCTTCTTCAACAAAGGCCATCATTGCCTCCCAGGCTAGCGGAGAGAAGTCCCTTTCATCAAAGGGTTGCCAACGATCATACAATTGATGATGTCGAAAGTCAGGCGACATCTAGGCATCAACTAATTTGATGAGACCGTCGGGTGGAAATCGACATCAGCACCCCTCCATCTGAGACAAGCAGACCATTCAGGCGTTGTTTCATGCTTGAATCATTCCATGACTGGTGTACCAGCACGAGGGAGTCCAAACTAGATGAAAAAGGACTCAGGAGACCAACAAATCTGTTGGCCGTTGATGTTGCCGAAAATTTCATTTTCCTCCGAATTGTAGCTGGTGTTGGCTAACACCTTCATCGTATCCTCTTGGAATTTGAAAGGCCTTCAGCTCACAAACTTTTCAAGACCATTTGCTCTCAAATCCCCATCACTGCGCTGAACCATTGAGGGTTAGTCCAATGATGGACCTCCAACCCAAACTTATGAAAGATCTTGTTAGCCCAATGATGGACCTTCAACCCAAACTTATGAAAGATCTTGTTCCGATCGATGAAGATATCATCCGCAAAAGACATTTCATTTGATGAGTAAATTTGTGTTAATTCTCAAAGATCTGGGAGATGATGGCTTGTGTGCTTATCAACGACTTGAAGAAGGAGTATTTATGGATGAAATTGTGCGACCTTGGAGATAATGAATATTCACTTAAATGCAAGAAACAATGTTCCATGAAGACACAACGGTCAACGATTAAAATTCAGAATCTGAAATGTCAACATTGAATGCCTGACAATTGTCGTGGGCGAATCCAAATTGGACATGTGTTCAACAGTTCAAAGGTAACAGGTGCATGTCATCGAGTTGTCACAACATAGAAGTACGAAAATTCAGTTTGCGCAGAAGATGTTAAAGATAAAGGGAGAACCATTCATTGATGACAAAAGGTGATGTAGAGTACATATAAAAAAAGGGGTAAAATACATCAGTTCAGTTTTTTTTTTAGGCAAAAGGCGGAAGCAGTGGCAATTAAAGGCGATTGGAAGAAGTTAGCATCATCTCATGGGATAATAGTCTGATGCAACCAAATTCGGGATGTTGTAATCCCTAAAAAAATGGGATCCGCTTCTCCATAAGCCAGTTGAGCTGCATGTCGTAAGGGATAGGGACTTCAAGCACGTTCTGCATGGCACGTCTCAAGTAATCAAAGATGAGCGCTGCCCAGTCCACCTCAGCCTGATCTTCAAATGCCATCATTGCCTTACAGACAGGTGGTGAAAATTTAGTCTTTATGATCGGATTGCTAACCACCATCTGGTTGATGATGTCGAAGGACGCCATGAATTGAGGCTTGAGGAACCCACTTGGCACAGTTGTATCGAAACTGATGTTTGTTGATCTCCATTCTGGCTAAACTGACCACTTTGGCGCCATCTCCTCCAACCGATACTCCATGCACGGTTTACCTCTGTGAGTTAGTTCGAACTCTTATGCAAGGTAGTCAACTGTCACATTGAACTCCACTCCAATTAGGATAAAATAGATCTCCATTTCGGTAACGTTGGTGTTCTAGGCTACCACCATGAGCAAGTCCCTATGGAAGGAGCAAGGCTCAATGGTCATAAAATGTTCCAATCCACTCACCCACTGATTCTCCATCACCTCATTATACACAATAGGAGTTCTCTCATACTTTGCAAGCAGTCCTTGCTTATCAAGGATCTTGTTTCTTTGAACGGTGATTCTCGACATGTCTTTCGGAATATTCCAAGGAGCAGACATTTGCTTTCTGAGAAGATATTTAGATAATCGAAGAAGCAGGGGTTTAAATGAGATGATATCCAATACCTCATTGAAATGACTTTTATAGACAGACTTGCACATTAATCGAAAGGGTGACAAGTGTTTTCAATGCAGGAAAAGACTCTTTGTGATTCAGAGTCAGATATATGAAGTCGACATTCATTGCTCAACCACTGCATCAGGTCATCTAAAGTGACATACATCCAATGGGTCTGAAGGCTAGGGCTCAGAGTCCATAAATGGTCAAGCCAAAGATGTACGGTTTTCAAGACATCACATTAATTTACAAGGAGGGAATTCGGCTGTTGACTGGTTATGAAACAGCTTGATGAAACTACGAAGGAACTCAGTTTCGAACTGAAAGACAGAAGACAGTTCCTAACTGGAAGTTGTCCAGTTCTTCAATAAGGGATAGTTGCGAACTGACCCGAGCAGTCAACTGTAGAAGTAAGGCAGGAAAAGTGGATGATCAAAGGCACGAAGTTTTGATTTTTCGGGAGTGGTCGACTGAAAGCTACATTTAATGCAGTCCAGAGTCATGGCAAATTATGAGACGCCACGTAGTTACACCCACGCGCTCCTCGCATGCCACGATAGAATAGGCACAGACGCTATCTACGTCAGCCTTCCATGGAACCATCGATTGTGTAAAGAAATTCTCATCTCAACCGTGGATACCGATGGATCAAAACCCTCTTGAACCCTACAGATCATCATCCTCCTCATTTGATTTCTGCATATATCTCTCATACTCAAGATTTTTCAACTCCTTGAACTCCTAGACACCCACATTGCTTTAATCAACTATGGGTAAAAAGAAGACTCAATCAGGTGAAGGCACCAGCACATCAGAGAATCACGACAGAGGCTCTAACAACATCCCTCATGCTGCATTACAACGTCTTAAGGGATTCCATCGACCTCACCAACATGCAAATCCGAGTGGGACAATTAGTAAAGGAGAATATTCTAAACTTAAGGGATATTGAGTCCTTAACCTCCTACGAGGAACTTTACAAAAAGCTGGAGAAGGAGAAATTGCTAAAATTTATGGAGGCGCATCCATGTCGTTTCAAATTCCATCGAATTGCATAGTTCTATGACAATGTGATCATCGACAAGCATGGTAGATTCTTCAAGACAAAGGTGAAAAAGGTTTCAATTCTTTTAAATGCCGATCTTGTTGCTTGATTTCTCCATTTACCCAATACGGGTGTCAATATCGCCAGATATTTAGACGACGATAAAGAGGCAGCGATGAAGAGGCACTGGAAGGAATAGAAGAAGGCAGATCCCAAAGAAGGATTTAATGTTGCTACAAAGGTTTTCGACCTGAAGCCCTTCTACAAAACCCTAAGTAAGATAGCACTTTGCATGCTCTACTGTGGAGTTGGATCATTCTCTAAACTGAGCCAGCCCAAGAATTCTACGATGATGGTTCTTGATTTAGATTGTAGGTCAGTTATCTCATTGAGAAACTGATAGGTCTTCCTGATGAGGGGGAAGATCTTCTACCATCCGATTTTATCCCCATAAGAAGTCCAATGTACCATTTCACAGAAGGTGAAAATGATGATGATGTTGGGGATGACAATCCTAACGGGAATGAGGCTAATCACATGGTGATAGATGTTGATGAAGTGTCCAGTTCATCACCCACTGAAGGAAAGAAGACACACAAAGGAATTACTTCTTCAAGAAGAAATGGACTCTAATTAAGACCCGAGAAGAACTTGCAAAGAAGAAGAAGAAGAAAATGAAGTTTATACTTGAGGACATCTCAGAGGAAGAGTCGAGCAGGTCCAAAAAGGGCAAACAGACTGTTGAGGAATAGCAGGTGAACATCGGGGTTATTCGAGACCCAACAAACTCAGAAGAGAGTCAAAATCCAATGCCAGATTCTCCTCATCAAGAGCCCTTCATTCCATCCGAATCAACCAGCAACTCAGATGGACATGCTCACAACGCTCAATCTAAGCAAGTCATAGATACCTCTTGAGATAGCAGATACAGCACCAGAACTGCTAGTCAAAGAACTGTCGCACACGAACTATCAATGCAAGAAGCTGCCCCTAAAGAGCAAACTAAATGCAAAAGTCGAAGATTTTCAGGAGAATCTCATGAAGCTTGAAGAAGAGAAAGAAAGAGAGCTTGAAAGATTGCGAAAAGAAAAGCTAGAAAAACAACTGAGAAAAGAAGATGAAGAGGCCCTGACTCAAGCAATTCTACTCTCTCGTGCTATAACTCTTGCAAAAATTGCCGAGAATGTTTTTGAGCTCGTTTGTAAATGACAATTGAAATTAGTTCTTAAGCAATAGTTTCAGCGGTTATTTAGAATCAATTCTGCAGAAGAGTATTCTGTCAAGAAAGCTTAGAAAATTTGTGAAGAAGAGGAAGCGATCCAAAGGTTAGAATGCGAAGCTGAGCAACGAAGACCTGAGGTAAGACAAAAGAGACAAGAACAAGAGGTAGCTGCTGAGCTGAAACGAGAGAAAGAAGAAGAAGAAGCAGCTGCTGTAAGCAAAAGAACAGAAGAAGAGACCGCTGCCGACAAGGCAAGAAATGATGAGGCAGCAGCAAAGAAAAAAGTTGAAGAGGAAGCAACTAACAGAGCTCATCTTCAACTAGAGCTATTTATTGATACGTCTCAGAGCCAAATCGGCGGAGACTCTAGAGCACCAGTCGAGTCTGAAAGACCATTGTCTCCCAACTCCATCTCTGTGGTTGCACCTCATCTGACCCCTGACAAAATGAGACATGAGATGAATCAGCAGATCCTTATAATTTTTTATTTTGTCAAAAAGGGGAAAGAGAGGAGAGATTGACAAGTGAAGCTGCAGTTGAAGTTGATGGAGTGGCAAAATGAGCATATCAGATTGCTAAAGGAGTGAATGCAACAAGCCAAAGATTAGGAGATGAAAGTTATGATGGACATAGCTAAGAGCTTTGCCACGCAAGCTGGACCCTCGACCTCTGCTGCTACTTCAAAGCCAAAAGACGCAGACTCGTCAAATGAAGACAAGGACAAGGACAAATCTCAGGCATAACTGGCCTATTCTGTACCATTTTTTATCTTCTTTTACTGCGGTTTTTAACTTTTCATGTACCTGTAACGATCACATATAATGAAAGGTCTAAAACTGTAGGTTTGAAGACAACTGCTCATTGTCTCTTACCTTTATATTGAGCTGAATTCACATATTCCAGTGTGATCAGCATTTTTACTGCTTTAAACTGATTAATCTTAATCGAGAAATATCTCTCCCATTCAGGGGGAAGATCAGTTAGAGTAGGTCAAGTATAGAAGAAGTACAGTTCTGATTAGTGATTAGATTTTCAAACTTTGTAAACTCAGAGCAACTGCATCTTCTTTCCGACTTAGAGGTTATGGTTTTGACAACATCAAAAAGGGGGAAATTGTTAGGTATGGATAATTGCTAGGTATGGATGTAGAAATCCCTCCTTTAAATTGATGTTTTGATGTGTCAAAATTGTATACCAAAGTCTAGGCATTAGAGTTATTACCTCATGTAATCCTTGTATAGGATGATCGAGTTGTAATAATCTAGGAGAAGAAACTTATCTAAAACTGTGGAACAGTTTTTGAAGAGGAAGCCTTCCAAACGAGAAAACTGTCAAGTATAAGGAAAATTGTGCAGAGTAACGAACGCGAAATACTGTGCCAATCGTTTTTCAACTGTTAAGGATCGTATAGCAAAGAAAACTTTGGACACAGTTTTCAGAAAGAAACTGTCGAGAGGCGCTCACAGTTTCAGACCAGGAAAGTTTAACGTCAAAGGAACACATGAAAAGCAAGATGCCGATCAGTCATAAAAGAACATTAAAGAGTCAATCATAAGAGACAAAGATACACTCAATTATGATTGGAGTACAACATTTTTTGGCGTGTGACACAACAAGTACGAACTGCCCCTGCAAAAAGCATGGCAGTGATTCAGAAAAGGCAAAGGAGAAGGTCTACTTTACAGAGAAGGATGAACACTGATTGGACATCCTTCCAAATGTCTCTCTACCGAATTTAAGACTAAAAGCATTAAAACCTCTCTAGGAAGAAGGCATTAACTCTGTGGTTCAATTATTGAACACGAGGTATTATTGCTTAAGGAATTTTTAGATATTCACCGTGTGACCTTGTGTGCATGGGGATTAAGTCTTTCGACTTAATCTACTCTCTAGGTGTTCTTACTTTTCAAGTAAGAAAATAGCAGCCTGACTCTCAAAGGAGAAGAAGGTTCTCACGGGCAATTGCCAACCAACGTACATTCTGGAAAGAACTCAACCATCCACCCACCGGAGAAGGAGAGGGGAGGTTTGTCCTCAATCCATTTCCAACGACTGCCAGTTCTGAGAAGACTTCAGGGTGCCACCTAGCTTTGAGGAACTAATGAAGGCACGAAGTACAGCTACCGGGCGAGTGATCCGTTTTGCTGTGGACGGTTGTTTCTACAACATTTGGATATAGACCGTGAGGATTGTATCGTCATTACTTAGTGAATTTCCAGATTAATTTCCAAAGAGTGGACATAGGACTTAAGGCTCCGAACGACTATAAATATCCTGCATCATTTACAGTTTTACTGACGTTACGCACCATACAGTTTTTGATCGTATTTTGAAACCTTCAACACTTGTCTTAAAGTGTTGAAGTGTATAACTGTTGACTGCATATAACTGTAAACGGGTTACCTAAACTGCTAGCTAACACAAACTGTTGTTTAAAAAACTGAGTCGTAAGTTCGAATCTTAATTGCCTGCATTTAGGAGTGCGAATAACTATTTTTATACTTCCGCTGCACATTATACGTAATCTGATCTGGCACCAACAAAAGGTTTAAATATCTAGCCAGTTGGAGCCGTTGTGAGATAAAAAGATCGCGTCCCGTTGAAGTCTTACTTATTTTGATTTGCAATGTCCATTCTGTCAGAGCAGGTGGAGATTTTGTTGCTTTGGTTAGAGCGGCTTTTTTTACTTGTTCTGATGAATATTTCATGGTTGATTCCTTGGACGAACAAGAGTAAAGTGTTTCACAGACAATTAGTTCTCCACTCTTAAAGTTTAGGTCTTGAAAGGTTAAGTTTGTCTTGGGTTAGTTTTCTCTACTTGTGTTTGGGAATCGCACTAGCTAGTTAACAATTGTTGGTCACTCCATTGATGATGGTGACATGTCAGTTAGCAATCTTCGTGTGTAGGATGAATTGATGATGAAGTTCTTTTGGTCAGCAAACAACCATTGCTCCATGCGGGTGATTTTGCTGGTATCACCTTTTGCTAGTAGCTCCCTTTCATCCAAAACTGGCTTGATTAGTTCCTATTCCACTTGATATTTCCTATACAATATATTACAAGTTTGAACTTATTCTTAGCTAGAGACTCTCTATTCCAGTGGGATCTTTGACTCATTAAAACAATTTATAAGGAAAGATTTAGTAACAATAATTACTAGAAATTTTTCCCTTTTTTATGTAGTCAAACTCACTCTAAATTCAGTAAATAGGTTCAAATTTTATGTTTAAAATATATGAATTATCAACTAATAATAAAAAACAAGACCTTTGCACAACCTTCCCTAAGATCTTCCCCCTAATAGGGAAACATATTGCTTGATTAATCGAAGGGCAAAAATAAATTGTTGTTTACACAAAGTGTGTAAGAACAACAGATAAGCATAAGAGAAGGGAATGAGATGACATTCTTCTATTTGGCAACAATGTGGATGTTAGGATTGTATAATAAAAGCATTTATGATTCAGCGTGTTCGTATTAATAAAAATTTTTATATAGTAATCTTCATAATTATATCGGCGTAGTAACTATCTGATATTAAACAAATGTGATACAAACAATAATATCCTATTATCTGGTATATAGGAATGAATCGTTTGGCCTAGCAAGATATAAACAAGTATCATGGCTAAGACAGCTCTTGGATAAGTTGTCGGTTTAGTCTGTGACACATTACTATATAAGTGAGCTTATCCTAGCTACTTGATGTGTCAGTACTATTGGGTTTTTTTTATACTGAACGCATTTATTACATTGTGTATATATTGAGCTTTATCTCCTATCTATAAATAAACTTACATGTGAGAACAATGCTATCTTCTTATCTCGTCGATAGGGAGATCATACGACATGTTGTAGATTGCGGAAGACCGTATGGATCGCATGGCCTAGCGAAATATAAATATAATTATAATAGTCGAGACAACGTTGAGGATAAGTCTGTCGTTTTAGGCTGCAACATAGTCGGACATAAGTGATTTGTCTTAATCACTTGATATGTTGCTACGTGTGGTTGCGTATTGATTGGACCATAGTGAGATGTATTCATCTTCTTAATATGAGAGAATAGAAGATCTCGTATCTTGATTAAATCTAAACCCTAACGAAGGTTCAAGAATATGCACGGGTTGCCTGTTGTTTTGACTTGCCATGGTGGAGAGCCTTAGTAATATGCTCGTAAACCCACATCTTGGGTGACAACAACTGATGTTATACGTTCTGACCAGTGGGGTTAGATTACCATATCCTAAAAATAGGATGGGGACATTCCCTGAGGAGCACAATAACTCATCGTGTTAATATCGTGCAGGCTGATGAAATTCAAACAAGTGTGATAATGTTTGAGTGGTACTGCTCAAGAAAATAAGAAATTAATTAATTGCGTGAAGCATGTCAAAAGCTCCAATTAATTAATGAATGTCCAGTAACCTTAAATATGTGAATTTATCAAGTTAATGCAACCAATTTTCATAACGTAGTAATGAAGAGGAAGATCAGTATTAATTCTGCGGTGAAAAAGAATTAATATTAATTAAAGAATTGTGTCCTAGTTGTGGACATGGCAATTAATTATTTTAAAGGCCTACTTTATTATTTGTATTAGGGTCCATGTCTGGCCCAAATTAATTGTCCCTTGGAGCCCATTAGGATTTCACCCTATTATTATAAATATTTCATTCTTCTTTCAGATTTTATAAGTCACAACTGAAACCTTAGAGAGTGAGAGACAAGAGCGAAACCAACAATGAGAGGGAGGATGAAATCCGACTCTATCCTTCACTGTGCAATTCTCACGAGTAGCAGGATTGAAAGCAAGGGATACAAATCTGAAGGCCTAAGCTCGAGAACATCAGATTCCTTCATTATCTTCTTCTTTCAATTAAGTCTTGAATTAATATTGCAAAATATTAATTGCTTATTTAGAAAATTTAATTGGTGCCTGTGGTGCACTCAGATTTGGATTCAACGGGAACAAGATTCAGATCTAAAACTAAAAAGTATTCATAAATCCTTCACATTAAATTCATAAGAGCGTGCTAGGATTTCTTTATGGAATGGTAATAATTTTGACGTTCATGAAAACCGAGTTTATATGGATTTTGTGATTAAATTCATGACAACGAAATACCTGCAATTGGTATCAGAGCCAGTATTCTTTTCATGACTCTGTTGGTAAAATAATAGTTCTATTTTTGCATTTATGAATTTAATTTACTGCTTAGGATTTTTTTGGTTTTGTGTTACTCGTGGCAATACTTCAATTTAATCTGTGTGGCTTATCTGTGTTTTGATTAAAATATTTTGTAAAATCACAAAAAAATCTATGATTATATTGGTAGGAAAATCATGTAATAATTAGATATTTTTTAATTTCAATCTATAATTGTTCATGGAGTTGAAGAACTCGAAGAACGAAACCCCGCAAGGAAGGCAGCGCACGGCGGCAATGTAGATGGTTGTCGTGCTGGGAGGGGCGGTGCATGACAAGGACAGGGAATAAGCATGCTTTCCTATTATTTATTAGTGCGCACAAAAAAAAAACACATTACTACAAGAATAAAATAAATAAACAAATCAATTTTTTGTGGCCCCTCTAATGCGATTTTATGGAAATAAATTAAATCTAACTATTACAAGATTTAATTTCAATACATATCTTCAAACTGGGCCTCCGTTGGACTTGAAATCTTAATCGGGTTGAAAAAACAGCAACTGGGCTGCAAATTAGGGTTACAAGCCCATACAGCAACACAAACCCTAGTGTTTTGAAACCCTAGCCACCATCCTTCAGCCCTCAGCCCCAGCCGCCTTTCCGGCCACCAGCGGGCAACACCAGCAGCAGCACCATTTCGATGCTCGCCCGAGGACTGCGCCGCCACCTCTTGTTGTAGCTCTCATCGTCACCGGTTACACGCGCGAGAATCAGCAAAAATAGCAGCAACAGAACTGCCGCGCGCGGCCTTCAACTTTGCCGGCCACCACCATCCTGCGCGAACATCACCACTCGCAACATCCCACGCCGCGCACTCGACGGTCAACCATCGCATCTCTTCCTTGAAAAAACAGCAACAACAGCTGTTGCAGATTTGCTGCGCTGCCTTGCCACCCTCGTGTGCATACGCACGCGAGCCTGCGTTGCTGCCGGCGATGAGAGCCACTTCAGAAGACCAACACCGCGCGGTTTAATCACGCGGTCACCTATGCTTGCCGGAAAATGCACGCGCAGCAAGGAAAAATGGGCGCAGCCTAGCCACGAACAGAAATCCAAGGTTTCCATCCGCCCCCGCCACCTGCCGCGGCTAACGTCGGATCTGACTACTGGACTGAACTGAGCCGAAAATTGCCTTGTTTTCCATTCTTTGCTTCTCCGTATCTCAGTTTCTCCAATTTTATAGATTTGAATAAAAATACAAAAAATATAGTCTAAAATCTATCACAATTTTTTTCCTATCAAATCTAACCACTGATTTTCTCGTGGTGAAAACAAATCCAAAAATGAGAAGGCAACGAGAACAAAAAAACATCCATGACAATCAAATCCATCCACAATAAATATAAACATACATATTTATTCAATCTTAATTTATTTAAGACAAAGCCTAAAATCCCAAACTTGGCTCTGCTACCTAAAGTAGGATTTGAGTCTACAAGTGACAACATGAGTTGTCAATTTTTTCTTTAGCCGTTTGATTGTTCTTAGGGTATGAAAACAAATCAGATTGAATAAATCAGGTGAACCCTATACATGCTCCTAATATTTAATTGCAAAGGATAGATCTAGGGAATACCTAAACTCCAGTGACTGATCTACAGATCTGGATCGAAGATGGAGACAATGGAGTAGATCTGTTTGTGGGATCGATCAAAGCTATCATGTTCCAACAGATCTGATCTTCTGTTATGTTCCCTTGCTCCTCGGATATCTGGTGAGGATACGCTACCGAGTTGAATTAGAGATCTAGAGGAATCGATCACTTCCTCCCACTGAACAACAGTCTCCCCTCTCCCTTTTTTGTGTTGTGTGTAGATCTGATAGAGACAATGACTTTTATAGTGCTAGGGTTTGCAAACCCTAACCTAATAGGCTCTGAGCATTTTGTGGGCCAGACTAGGAACCAAATACAAATAATAAAGTGGGCCCTTTTTATTAATTAATTCCATGTCCAACCCAGAACACAATTAATTAATAAAACATTATTTTAACCTTCACCACAGTAACAATGCTGACTCACCCCTTTATTACCACGTAATTTCGAACGTGTTGCATTAAACTTGAATGATCCACATATTTAAGGTTCCGGACATTCATTAAATAATTTGGCTTATGACAATTAGCCATAATTAATTAATCTCTTATATTATGAGTAGTACCACTCACTCCATTTCACTTACACCTGAATTAAAGAATTCAACCTGCAGGGTTTTGCATAATGAACCTTATGAGCTCCTTAGGGAATGTCCCCATCCTAAAGAAGATATGATTACCAATATGTCTGGCCTAAGCAAGCCACACACAAACCACCACACCTAAGATGCAGGTATAAGAGTATATGAAAGACTTGCCGCCCTAGCAAGTCAAAGTGTGGTCAACTTATCTATGCCCCTTAGCCTTCCATTAGGTTTAAAATCATGACAAGTATCTAGAGATCTAGCTCATTCATATGTCAATTAGAATGGCACATCTCACTGTTGATCCCATCAATACATAAAGATGTACCAACACTTCAAGTAGCTAGGATAAGCTCACTTAAACTGATATGTCGAAATCTAAACCGACATCCTATCCAGGAACTGTCTAAGTCGTGATACTGTTTGTATCTTGCTAGGTCAAACGATTCATATGATCCTTTGTGATCTCCTACACACCATATGATCATCCCTATAGGCGAGATAATATGATATTATAGTTCGTATCGTATGTTTGTTATATCAGATAGCAACTATGTTGATGTAAAATGTTTATGAAGACCAGTATATCAAACAAACACACTTAATCATAAATGCTTTTAGTATAAAATCCCACCAAAATCGCCTTATGCCCTTATTCCTTTCATTCAAACACTGTTGCTCGAGAAAAACAAGAAATGTCGTCCTTTACCATTTCACCAAAATACCTCCAAAATGGGTTCGAGCAACATGACTTAGAAATCTCCAAATTGAGAGGAAGAGTCATAATCTTCACAGAGATCATATCTAAGAAGATTCTTTCAATTCTTCGTTCACAAAGGATGATGAGTTTTCTAATATTAGAACCGACTGGAGATTGGAGATTCATTCTGTCAGGCCATGGCAGCTATATCAATGGAGATATATAAACTTGTCAGGTGGGGTCTGAAGATGGATATTCCTTAGTCACAAGCAGATGGAAACTCCTATGGGTAGGGAATCCCATACAATTCCATCCTCATCTCTTCTTCCAGGGTTCCAAATATGTTGGATTTAGAGAAAATAGGAGATGAATGAAAGGCTTGCGAGTGGAGTTGATACAACTCCAACGTATCCGCTTGGCACTTGAAGCCTGAAAAAACTGTAGATGGTGCAGATGTTACCCATCCTACGAAAAGTAGGAACATCTTTACAACATCTGATGTTGATGTAAAGTGCGGAAAACTAACTCCAATTTGAGCAGATTGTGAGAGCTGCTAGCATCGGACCTCTTGTCCATCTATATGCTGGATATTCCGTAAGCTGATATATTTAGAGATGTCACTAATGCTGAATGAAGAAGACAATTTTCTTGTGGAAATCTATCAGCCAAAAAGACATTGCTGCGCAAGTGGGGTGACTAGCAGTAATGAGCTCGGGGAAAAGACCAAGAAGGAGAAGATCTAGCACGGCGTTATTAGGTGCAGTCTTAAAACAAATTGATCATTGTAAACTTGTATTATTATACAAATTAATCATTGTAAACTTGTAGTATTATACTTTGTGAATTGTAACTCTTGTAAGTCAATGATATCAATAAAATGCCCATTTTGATAACAATTCTCTGTTATCTCAAACAATATAATCGCCTAAATCAAAATGCTAGATCAATACACTCCTTGTGTACTTAGAATCCTATCTACGGTTCTTATGATTTTCCTAGTAGAAAATTGAAAACCTTAAAGGAAAATCAGAATATAGGAATTTCTTATAGGTCTCCCCAACCATAGTCGGAAGCAGAGTGCTTTATAGCTGAGAATGGAGTATCTCCTCAAGCAAACTATTCTCTACCGACTGCTGAGTCCAAGCTCTCAGCTGAATCCCGACACATACTGAGGTTGAGCTCTCAGTAAAGAATCTTGAACTTATGCGGATTCAAGGAATCTAAAGAGTCTAGAATTACTGTTAAATCTATGTTTTCAGCAAATTTCTGGTGAATGCTGAGTCCAAGCTCTCTGCAAGCTGCAATGATTTTCTATTCGGTGATAGCAAAAAAAAACCAGAAAATGTTTACTGAGTCCAAGCTCTTAGTAAAGACTCTTTGTTCCAACAAGGATAAATTCTTGCACGAGTCTGTGTTGTATACTGAGACCAAGCTCTCAACAGATATCTATAGAAGACTAAGGATAAAATTTGGATATATCCTTACTGACTGCTAAGACCAAGCTCTCAGTAGATAAAGAGCATCTACTGAATAAGAGGACCTTGAAGATCAAGATGATTGCTGAAGACAAACTGTCAGCAAACCAATTAAGAAGGTCATAGGAATGCTAAGATCACAATAGAATAAGGGAGTTAAATGCTGAGTCCAAGCTCTCAGCAATCTATGTGATCTACATTATTCAAAATAAAGGGGTATTTATCATAACTGTATGCTGAGTCCAAGCTCTCAATATAGGCCTTTCACAATGCTGGATAACCCCCCCTCAGCAAATGCACGTTTGCATGTTGACCAGCGAACAAGGAAGATATAATTATTTCAAATATCTCGAAAGGCGGGATTATCTATTGAGGGAGAAGCTACAGAGTCTACATTAATTGAAAAAGTGACTCTAGCTCAGGGAGGCGACGAATAAACGGAAGACACATCAGCCACACACTAGTTTCCAACTTCGTGGGACGTAAGGCAAACCGTCACCAACTGCCCAACCGTCGATTTTTGGTCATCACAACATGATTTCCCACTCTTTCAACATTGGTGGTATTCACTCCAGCCACTTCTTCTTCTAGTTTCCTAACTCGATAATCTAAGGCCTTGATGAATTTGGCCAACAGATCATCCAGACAATTCTTCTTTTCAATGACCTCCCTATTCTGGACATTGAAACTTGGTGGAGGAAACTCTCCACCCTCTGAGATAGCATAGGAAAAACCAGCATGGGGTTTTGACGTGTAATGCTGGTAGCCACCACTTTTTAGCTGATTCTGGTACTGGTTTTTATATCCTCCTTGGTTCATGTAGTTGAGATCAGCCACAGGATCAACCTTTGCAGCACCAACAATACACTCATTAGTAGTTAACTTTTCCATCTCCCTCTTTAGCTTCTTGATCTCCAACTTGAGAGAATAAACAGATTCCTTCTTCTAAACTGCCTTGAATTTGAGTCCTCCTTGGTTTCACTCACTTTTGAGTGTGCATTGTCATCTTCTTGAACAGATTAACGGTCTTCTCAGCAGATTTGCTCATCACAGAACCTCCAGCGGCATTTTTCACCGATTCTTGGGTTCATTCATTCATCCCGTGGTAGAAGATGTGTACCTGCTCCTCGATGTCCACTCCATTTCCAGGATAGCTCCTCAACAGCTCATTGAATCTACTCTAGTCCTCGAACAAGGATTCATAAACCCTTTGATGTTACTGCAGAATCTCCATCTTCTTTTGAATGATCACGGATGGTGGGAAGGATGAAAGAAATTGTGCTCGGAGATCATCCCAAGTCCTGATGCTGCTGCAATTTACTGACAAGACATATTTTCTACATCGACCAACATGAATAGGCGTCGATAGTAATAGAACAAAAAATTGGATGCCTATGCACCACACGAACAAAAATCAAATAAAATAATAAACAAACTCAATGCAGTTAACCTTAAAACAAATTACTAATAAGATAAGATCAAACGATTCGCCTGCAATGGCTTCAATTTGTTAACTGTAAAAACTGCATATAAATTGCAGGAATAGTGGCAAATAAATTTATAATCCAAATCGAACCCGAGGGAATTGTGTGGGAAATACCTCATGTACTAACATTAGTTCTAAGATTTATTGTTTGAGTAAATGGAAAATTAGGTTTTTGTTTTGGAGTCAAAGATAAGATAAGCAAGAATTTATAGGGTTTTGAAAAGCAATATTAAAGAACACCGATTCCAGCACAAATAATCAACCAGATTACATGCAATATAAATCAACTCAGGAATGGTGGGAAATCAGAATAAGATAATACAACTCCTAGATCGGACAATTATAACTTAGTTTACTATTATGTTACTGTATATGCTTGGTCAACCTCAAGAACACAATAACAATCAACCTTAATAAAAACATTATATTTATTCCCAACAAGTAATTATTCGTCCTTTTGAGACAGAATATCAATTGTATACAAATTCCACTTCCTGTTATGAATCTTCTCCTCTCGATCTTTCAATTAACAACTATAAATCTAGAATTAACTTCATCTCTCAATCCATCATTAATTCTAAACTCTATCAATTAAACTAGGAATTTAAACCATGCAATTCTAGTTGATAAATCTAAACATGCATTCAAGATTCATAGCCCACTACTAGAAATTCAGTCTTTCCTGACACTCTTTTACTCACAGATATAAAAAATTGTAATAATAGTATACATATTCTAACAGGTGTTAGAATAAGTTAAGAGTTTGATATTTAAAAATTACTACTCCCTCCGTCCCGGTGAAGTAGTCCCTTTTCTTTTCGGCACGGGAATTAAGGGTTGTGAGTGTAGTGGAATTAATATTTTATTGGTGAGTGTGAAAAAGGTTGCCATTTTAGGAAAATTGGACTATTTTATGGGACAAACAAAAAAGGAAAGTGAGACTACTTCAATGGGACGGAGGGAGTATTTTTTAATTGATAAATTATATCAAAATGTTTAAGTATCTTACCCAACAGTAAATATTAGGTGTGAGGAAAAATATCCCTCCAAATAAAATAAAAGAGGGAAATTCTAATTTTTATAAAAATAATTTCCCTCCTATGTTATTTTATTTGTTTACCTGTGTGGAAAAAAAATTAAAAATCATGAAAAAGAGTTTTTTTTCTTGTTCCCGTAGGGTTCCATTAACCCACCATCAATTCCACCTTTCATTAACCCATCATCAATTACACCTTCCAATTAACACACTGTTTTCATTATTTCCCTAATTTTGTGTTGATCTCGCCGCCCATGGTGATGTTGTAGTCCGCGCACTCTCATTGTGTCTTCTCGAGCACAGACGATGACTAGCGGTGGCGGCGATGGGGACAACGGATGTTTCTGGCCTCCCTCTCTGAAGTGACGGTTTGTTTTCCAGTTTAACGCATTCTCTAGAAAAGCACCTCATATTAGTGATTTTGCTGTGAATTTGTACTATTTATGTAAATTGTGTTCGTTTAAATTCTTTATTTTATTATTGTTGATTCAAAGAGAGTAATGGACGAGAGGCTCTGTGACAGCGGCAACGATGGTCATAGTGAAAAGGAAGAGGTGAAGCGTGAAGGTAAGATGTTAAATAAGTCATTTTTTTAGTCGTCTTCTTCGTCAGCTTATTTAAATGTCCTGATGTTAATAATAATTTTGCAGCAATTCTGTTTTCAAGCTATTTGAGTTTTACATTTATTTCCTTTTCTTTTTACTCAAAAGTTTCAACATGATTAGATCATTTGGTTGTGGTTGTTTTCCAATCTACTCTTTGAAGAATTGATTTTTAATGTTGTTCAGAGGCCATGATTTATATAAATTTTCACGATTAATTTGTTGTTGCTAAGTCTGTGAGCATTTGGATTTTTTATTTTCTGATTGATAGGGAAGAACAGGCATAGATACACTTGACTTCTAGTTTGTATGTTCTCTTTGGATCAGGTAATTACATTTATGAAATAAATGATAATTGACGAGACATATTTATTGCAATTCTTTAACTTTTTAATTTTCTTGTTGTATTTGGATTTTTTATGTTAGAAATAATATGTTGTATCACTTTGACCTTTTCTTTTGGTTCACAACGGATTAATTACACATGTGTCCTAACAGTTAAAGGTGTGGACACCATGTATACATGAAACCCTAGTTGTGGACAAATATATACACTTTGGGAATGCAAAACACGAAACTGGTTGAGTTGGATTAAAAATATAATAATTCAGGCTTTTGGAAATAGGAAACACGAAATTACTAAAGATGTTATTAAAAAAATAATATCTTTTAATACACCATCTTTGGGTTTCTTATTTCCAAAACTGAAGATATTTAAAAATTAAATAAATAGATTTCGGGTTTGAGATACCCAAAACAGAAGAAATTATTAAAAAAATAAGTAAATTTATTTCGGGTTTGAGAAACTCTAATTTGAATACTTCATATTTAAATAATATTCGGGTATCTTTTATTTGGGTAAACACAAACATTGCCAATTTAATTAAATTGGTTATTCGACTTATTATTTGATTTCCTGAGCAACTACGTTTGTTAGTAAGTTATTTTGGCCGCTTTCTTATATTTCAAAGTTTAAAAATATATTCATTTTTGAGCTTATATTATTTAAAATATTTTTTTGTAGATGGATCTTCTTAGCGATGTTACTGTTGAGTGTCGTGAACGGGCAGAGCAGTACTTTGACGATCCAGATCACGGCGCATTCTATAAATGTTTAGTTGATTGCCATACTGAGATGCTTAGGATTGCGAAACTCACACCTCCTGCATTTCAGCCCACACAGTCTATTATAAATAGTCATCCAAGCATGAGGAGATGTGCGCCACGTAAGGCACAACAAATGGGGCGTCGAGGAGGGGTTCGACCTGGAGGGGGGAGAAAACGACGACGTGTCCATGCCGAGGTCGATGATGAGCTGCCTCCTCCACAGTCCGATGACGAGCAGCCTCCTACGCCGAACGATGATGAGCAGCCTCCTACGCCAAATGATGATGAGCAACCTCCTACGCCAAACGATGATGAGCAGCTACAATCGCCTTTATCCTATCAGTCTCATATGCATGATGCTCAGTCTCCCTTCGGCTTCATTACCCCTGACCAGACTATGCCTACTATTGCAGGTATCAATATTTCTTAATTTTTGTTTAAATATATATGTTATCATCTTGTCATACAAAATGCTTAAATATAGTATTAGATTTATTATGATATTTGCTAATTAATATTAATTGTTTTAGGATATCAAGGTGATGGCCCTTGCCAATCAAGTCTTAAGGGTAGGGGTTTACGAAAAAAATTTACAGGTCCGTTAAGAAAGAGGAGAAAAGATGCACCATATACTGACCTTTGATTTTCTATATTGACTGATTGTATTAGAAATCAAGATTCATTTATTGGAGGTGTTGCTATGTCAATGTCATAACACTCTTAATGACTGAAGCTTTGTTTTGTTTGTATTAATGAATGAAGGATATTGATCTATATTGTATTTCTGTTTAGTGAGTGTGTATGAATGTTCGAGTTAGTGATGGCGATGTTTAGTGAGTGTGAATATTCGTTGGAGTTGGTGATCTATGTTCTTTTTAATTTGTCCAATTTTTTTTTAATATTCATATTCTTTTTCGGGTTTGAAGTTGGTTTTGCAGAAATTTAAATATTCTTCTCGAATAAAAAAAAATATTTAAATACAAAATTTGGATTTTTGAAACCCGAAATTGGTATTGTTCTTTAAATATTTAAATATAAAGTTTGGGTTTATGAAACCCGAAACAAGTCTCGATTTTAAATATAAATTTTGGGTTTATGAAACCCGAAATTGTTTCTTCATTAAAAATACATATATATTAGTTTTCGGGTTTCACATACTCGAATTCCTTTTTTTCAATATTATAAAGATTAAATTATTAGTTTTTAACAAACTCACTTCAACTTTGTGTTTCTTAAACCCGAATTGAATTTTTTTAAATATTATAATGATTAAATTAATAGTTTTTGAATTTCACCTTCCCAAACTCAATTGGATTTCGGGTTTTTCATTCCCAAAGGTACTAAATGTGTCCACAACTAGGGTTTTTTGTTAAAGTGTGTCCACGCCCTTATTTTTTGTGACAAAAATGTAAATCACCTGGTTCACAACCAGAGCTGATGTATTCTTTCATTCTCTCTATTTATGTGTTACAACCATCTCAAAATATGTTGGCAAGGTATTCCTGCCCTCCACCATTACTATGCTTCAATTCTGTAATGACTTATTGGATCATAAAGGCAATGTAGAATTTGGTATTGTTTTAGCTGCATATTATCATAGTTAATTATTTATTTTATAGTTGCTTATGAATTTGTGATGTAGATCATAGCAGACAACAACTTGCCATGTTGGAGGTATTGCTAAAGTTAATCACTTTATCTTGAAATATAAGGTACAATCCCTGTACTTATTTATTTATATGAGTAACTAATTTTTTATTTAATCGAGTAAGTTATTAATCAAGTTATCACTGCAGTTTTTCATTTTATTGGAGCAAACTAGTTTTGTTATTATTAAAGTCTGATTTTTAATGTTAAGTATTGAAAAATTTACATGTTTCATCATTGTTTATTTAACAGGTTCGCAGAATGAGAAAGGGATGAGAAAGGGAGTTTCTTTTCAAGGAATGGAGTAGATTATAGTTTGTTCAATTGTAGGCAGCTTTAACAATAGTCATTCAAAATATTGAATGTCATTGTTTTGTTAGTAGAAGATTTAATGAAATAATTAAGTTAGTGAATACTCTTTTTGTTGGTTGGATATTTTTTGAATAAATTTATGGGTATTGAACAATTTCTTTTATTTATATGTTATATAAAAGTATTGAATTGGTTATTGTTATTGGTGTCCAATTTGAATACACATGTAGAGAAATTGCATTTGATGAAAATTATATTTGCATGATAGTATGGTGTCTTTGCCAACAATGAACATTGTTATCTTAGATTAATTATGCTGACAGGAAGATATGTGAGAAGTGGTAGGGTTATGCAGACACCATTTATTGTTATTATAGATTAATTATGCTGACATGTAGATCTGTGAGAAGTGGTTGGGTTATGCCAACACCATTTAGTGTTATTATTGCATTCAGCCCTATTATGACACCTTTTTGGACAACAGTATATATTAGTGTCATTATAGTAATATGTGTCACGATAGGTTTTGTTAAGTGACAGATTAATTTGTTGGGAAAGTCAAATTTTGTAGTAGTGGCCTTAGAATTTAACAAGGTTTCTATCGACTCATGATGGAATGAAACACACGAAACGTATTATTAAATTGCATAATAAAATCATACAATAAAAATAAAGATTTTTCAAGTCTTCAATCTCCAAAACTCTCTAAAAACTCGAATATTGAATGAATCCTCCCTCAAACTCGAATTCACAAGAGTATATATAGAGGTAGATGTGTATATTTTGAAATCCAGGGCCAAAAAAGATATATCCAATTAAATCACGATTTTTCCTTTTCTAATTTTCTGCGTCCGTTGACATGAAGCTTTATCGATTAACAAGGTTTCTTCATGTCGATCTCTTCTTCGATCGATGCCTTGTCATCTACGATCATTCGATGTCAGTGGACACAGGCTTGTGTCTGTCGACGTGGACCTTATTTCTAGCCACTTCGAGCTTTCTTCACGCCGACCGACACGATTTTTTGTCGATCGAAATAGGAACACTTCCACTTTTACTTTTCATAATTTACTCCTCTTTTTAGACCAAAAACCTTTAAAATATAACCATACAAAGCATAATACTTATAACATCGACTCATGCATAAAATATACTAATAAAATCGAGAAAAATATAAAATAATAAAAAACAACAAAGGTAAGTGAGTCAAATTAGGAGCTTATCAAACCCCCAAACTTGAAGGTTTGATTGTCCTCAATCAGTAGGCACGAAAGAAATCACAAGATCATGTAATTAATGTGCAATGCCTCACAAGATTCATCATAATCAACAATCAACAATCCACTACACACAGGCAATTTGAAAGAGACAGACAATCCATCAACTGTGGAAGAACTCACGGGAAATGTATCGCTAAACCTTCTAGTATTTAGGCTAAGAGGAAAGCACTCAACAACATGTATGAAGAAAATTCTACCATAGACTTGCAAATTTTCTAATATCTCCATTACTAGAATGTGCACACAAGTATTAGATCAAAATGGACTTTCAATAGATTGTAATGCAGAATTTTTGTGACTAATTAGAGAAGTATCCAATTTAGGATAGGGACATTCCCTAACGAGCTCACAAGATTCACTGTGTTGTGAGTGGTATTACTTAGGAAATAAGAGATTAAATAATTATAGCTAATTCTCACTAGCCAAATCAATTAATGTAACTTTGTAACCTTCAATATGTGGATAATTCAAGTCTAATGCAACATGTTCTATATAGCTTGGTAATAAAGGAGTGAATCAACCTTGATTTCCTTTGTGAAAGCAACAAAGTTTTATTAATTAATTAAGTTCTGGTTTGGACAACGAAAAATTAATTAATAAGGAGGGCCAACTTTAT
Source organism: Plectranthus barbatus (assembly GCA_026898455.1). NCBI lineage: Eukaryota > Viridiplantae > Streptophyta > Magnoliopsida > Lamiales > Lamiaceae > Plectranthus > Plectranthus barbatus. The sequence goes on from JAPKLW010000460.1 coordinate 261,419, forward strand.
TATTTGCATTTGAATCCTTGTTAGGCCCAAAAACTGTTTGTGCCCATTAGTAGTTGGGTTTCAAACCGTAACAATATATATTACCTTTCTTTGTGCATATCAAATATACACAACACATTATTAAGTACGTAGTATTGAATTAGAGAGGCAAACGACAATGGCTACTATAAGATTTGAGTTTACAATAGACAACATGAGTTGTCATTTATTTCTTTAGCCGTTTGGATCATTCTTTGGGTATCAAAAACAAATCAGATTGAATAGATCAGGTGAACCTTATGCGTGCTCCTAATATTTAATTGTAGAGGATGGATCTACGAAATACCTGAACTCCAGCAACTGATCTACAGATCTAGATCGGAGATAACAACGATGAAGTAGATCTGGATGTGGGATCTATCAGAGCTTTCGTATTCCAACAAATCTAATCTTGTGATCTATTCCCTTGCTCCTTGGAAATCTAGTGAGGATACACTACCGAGTTAAATTAGAGATACGGAGGAATCGATCACTTCGTCCCTCTGAACAGTCGTCGCCCCTGTCTCTCTTTTCACTCAATATTCTGTGTAGAATATTAAATTCCATGTTGTGTATGATGATCTGATAGAGAAAAGGGCTTATATAGTGCTAGGGTTTGCAATCCCGAACCCTAATGGGCTCTGAGCATTTTGTGGGCCAAACTAGGGACCAAACACAAATAATAAAGTGAGCCCTCTTTATTAATTAAATCCATGTCCAACCCATAACATAATTAATGAATAAAACATTGTTTCAACCTTTACCACGATAACGATACTGACACACCCCTTTATTACGAAGTAATTTTGAATGGGTTGCATTAAACTTGAATGATCCACATATTTAAGGTTTCAGACATTCATTAATTAATCTGGCTTATGACAATCTGCCATAATTAATTAATCTATTATTTTCTGAGTAGTACCACTTCCTCATTTTCACTTATGCCTGAATTTAATTATTTAACTTGCAGGGTTTAGCATAACGAACCTTGTGAGCTCTTCAGAGAATGTCACCATCCTAAAATGGATATTATTACCTACATGTCCAGCCAAAGCAGGCCACACACAAACATCCACACACAAGATGCAGGTATAAGAGTACATGAAAGACTCGCCACCCTAGAAAGTCATAGTGTGGTCAACTTATGTATGCCCCTTAGTCTTTTATTAGGTTTAAGATCATAACAAGTATCTAGAAATCTGACTCATTCGTATGTCAATTATAATGACACATCTCATTATTGAACCCATCAATACATAAAGATGTACCGACACATCCAGTAGCTAGGATAAGCTCACTTATAAACTTATGTGCCGCAACCTAAACCAACAGCCTATCCATGGATTGTCTCAGTCGTGATACTTAGGGATGTAAATAAAGCCCGAAACCGATGGGTCAACCCAAAACGGGTGGGTTAAAATGCGGGTTAGTGTAAAAAATTTCCAACCTGAAATTAGTTTTAACCGAACGGGTTGAACCCGACGGGTTGGCGGCCCGAACGGGTTGAGCCCAGTGGGTTGCGGGTCGGCCCGTAGGTCCGGTATTATTTAATTATATATATATATATATATATATATAATATTTTATTATTCATTATTTCTAATATTTTTTATATCCTACTATACCCAAAAACCCAATTCTCTAAACCTAATTTTTCGTCACACAAAATCTCATCTATCTCTCACAATGACGTAGTCCATGAACCTCAAATCGAAAAATCCTCCCTTTCTTCCTCTTTCACTGTCTTCCACTCGTCACTCTCCTAATTTGCGTGCCTACTCATTTCTTCCTTTCAAACACCTTTACAAGCCTCTCGTTGTTATGTTCACCCAAGCGAAAATTTAATTTTATAATCTCTATTTTATCATTTAATATGTTGAAGAATGTACTTCTATTACTTAAAATAGTTCGCATATAAGGATTGAATTTTTTTTAAACTATGATTGGCCAACCTTTAATCTACTTATCACTATTTTTTTACGAAGATATTGTTGTCTGATGTCTTTTATTTATGTTGGTTCATCATTTTCATTTTTATTTTGTTTTAGGGGTTGTTAAAATATTTTAAGAAAATCTTTACAAAAGTAAACTCGTAAATCTTGCCAACCTGATGGGTCAGCCCGAAAACCGGTGGGTTAGGGTTAGGTTCAAGAATTTTTAGCCCGAAAAAAATTCAGCCCGATTCAACCCGGACCGAATAGCCCGCAACCCGATAGAGTTAGCCTGAAACCCGACGGGTTAGCTCGATTGACATACCTAGTGATACTGTATATATACCTCGCTTGGTCAAACGGTAAATATGATCCTCTTTGATCTCCTACACACCATATGATCATCCCTATAGGCGAGATAATAAGATATTATAGTTTGTATCGTATGTTTGTTATATTAGATAGTGACTATGTTGATGTAACACATTTATGAAGACGAGTGTATCAAACGAACTAACTTAATCATAAATGATTTTAGAATACAATCCCAACAATCTCCCACTTATAATCAAAGTATAATACCATTGCTTTATCAGAGTAGTAAGTGTGTCAATATCAGACCTAGCTTATTTACACGATTATCATCTTGCGATCAGTTCTAACTACAAATCCGGACTATGAGCGTGACCCTCATAAATCTTCTGAGGTAAACACCGTGTAAACAAATCTGCTAGACTTTTATGACAATCGCTCCCACTTTATATACATCGCCTCTTATCACGATTTCTCATATGATGTGGTATTACAAATACTATGTGTTTCACCACCTTGTGAGTCTTAGGTTCCCTTGAGTTTGTCATTGCACCAACATGATCACAGTACCTTGTGATTCTATTAGACAAACTCGGAACACACACCTCTAGAGGAGAACACCAGAGTTATACTGCTACCTTCGAAGCTAATGAAGTTTTTACAGACTCTACCTTCATACCAGAATTTGCAACACACTTCTGTGTTAGATTTCTATAGCTCCTCCTCCAAGGTCAACACATAGTTAGAGGTCGATTTCCGTCCTTATGATCCTTCTGGATATGCGATACCATTCAGCCCACAAGGCACATTTAACCAATGTGTATGTCCAAGGTTGAATTTATATCTGTTCACCATGCCTACAACAATACAAATATCTGACTTCCTTCATCTGCATATAGAAAGACAATAATCCTTTCTTGCCATGAAAGGAGTCACCAAAAAATTAATTTAAGCGACTTGTGATATTTGAACATCCTTTTCATGTGGTAATAGAATACTTTAATCCAAAAGATATTCCAGGTTCTCAAATGTCTTACTTCTGAAGCTGTTTGGATAACCATCTTTTTATGCCTGACAATATCTCCACACTGTTTCCAAATTTGAAAATACCATCTACATAATGTACAAGGAAAAGCACGCTTCTGCTGACACATAACTGGTACTTGAATCTCTCGTTCTCGATATACAATTTCAAAACGTCTGTTACATAATCTTGAAGCTCTCTTAAGTTCATACTTGAACTTCCTTGGCTTCTAGACAAGATGTTGCTCATCTTACTACACATAACTTATCTGGTTGTTGCATAGAAATATTATCACCTTTTATTAAGGTACCCATTTGTGAAAACAAGGATGACATCATCTACCTTCCAGATACTTAGGTTCATATGTTGGGATTGTATACTGAAAGCATATATGATTAAATGTTTTGTACACTTGTCTTCATATATGTGTTGCCTCAACAATGCTCGCTGTCTGATGAAACAAACATACGACGAGCCATAATATCCTATTGTCTCGCCTATAGGGATGACCATATGGTGTGTAGGAGATGACAGAGGATCAAATGAGTCATTTGACCTAGCGAGATATAAACAGTATCACAGCTGAGACAGTCCCTGGATAGGCTGTCGGTCTAAGCTGCGGCACATCGGTTCATAAGTGGGCTTATCCTAGCTACTTGATGTGTCGGTACATGGTTATGTATTGATAGGATCAACAGTGAGATGTGCCATTCTCATTGACATATAAATGAGCCAGATCCCTAACATACTTCCTATGATCTTAAACCTAACTGAAGGATAAGGGGCACACACAGATTGACCGTACTTTGATTTACCATGGTGGCGAGTCTTACATGTACTCTTATACCCGTATTTTGGGTGTTGGCAATTTGTGTGTGGTCTGCTTAGTCTGGACGTTTAGGTAAGCATATCCGTTTCAGGATGGTGACATTCCCTGAGGAGCTCACAAGGTTCATTATGCTAAACCCTGCAGGTTGAATTATTTAATTCAGGCATAAGTGAAAAGGAGTGAGTGGTATTACTCAAGAAATAAGAGATTAATTAATTGTGGCTGATTGTCATAAGCATAATTAATTAATGAATGTCCAAAACCTTAAATATGTGGATCATGTTACTTTGGTGCAACCCGTTCCTAATAACGTGGTAATAAAGGGGCGAGTCAGCATTGTTACCGTGGTGAAGGTTAAAACAATGTTTTATTAATTAATTATGTTCTGGGTTGAACAAGGATTAATTAATAAAGAGGGCCCACTTTATTATTTGCATCTGGTCCCTGGTCTGGCCCATGAACTGCTTAAGCCCATTAGGGTTAGGGTTTCTCAAAACCCTAACACTATATATATGTCTTCTCTCTATCAGATCAAGTTAGACTGTTCAGTATATTGAAAATTGAGAGAGAAACGGCGGCGACGATCTGTGGGAGGAACTGATCGATTCCTCCAGATCTCGGATCCAACTTGGTAGATAATCCTCACCAGATTTCCAAGGAGCAAGGGAACATATCAGAAGATCAGATCTGTAGGAACAACTGTTCATCACCGGCGTTCAGATTCAGACCCAGATCTATTTCATCGTTATTGGCTCCGATCTTGATCTGTAGATCAAACGGTGAAATCAAGTATACTCTAAATCTATCCTCTGCAATTAATATTGTAGGAACATGCATAGGATCGCATGGTTTATTTAATTTAAATTTGTTCCTGGTACCCTAAGAACGATCCTTGGCAAGAAATTCTTTAATGGAAACTCGTATTGTCCATCGTAGACTCAAACCCTACATCATATGTGTTGTTATGGACAAAAGAATTTGAATGGGTTTAATAGTTGCAACCAGTGAGAAGGCCTTGTTTTGAAACATACATTGCTCACAAACCTAGACTTTTGAAATATACTATGTTACCATTCGAGCATTTCTTTACTTGTATATCAATCAGTTATTGGTGCATAAATTTTTGGTTTACCATCTTGCACGGTCGACCGTGCAATTGGTATCATACATACTAAAGCATGCTCAATATGACACGGGGTATTTCCTGATGGATTTGAATTGTCTTCTCCAAATCATTGGTGACAATCTCATATTTGGATTCATGGTTTCATCCTGTACAACTTTCTTGTATTTAAGATACATAATGAAACCAATTTTTTCATTTACTTGGGATAGCCCACAAAATAGTATTAGTTTAAAACCTTTCTTCCAACCAATCAGCTACCTTCATCAGCTTAAAGCAAAACTACCAATCATTGCCTTTTTAAAAGTCAAGATTCACTAGGGTATTTGGAACTGATTTAGAAGATATTGGATTAAGCAGATACACTACTGCCTTTCGGCGCTATTCCCCAAAACGAAAAATGGCAAAGCTAACATAGCTTATCAACCTTAAAGAATCTTATTTCTTTCGTTCTTCATACACCATCCCTTTCGAGGGATAACAGCTGTAGTCAACTAGGATACAATCCCTTGCTCTGCCAGACACTGTAAAACACATCACTTGAGATACACACCATTATATAAGAATCATAACGTCTTTACGGTCTTGTTTAGCTTCTTCTCTACCTTAGTCTTAAACGCTCTTGATTAAAGCAAGAGACTAAGACTTGTAGTGAATTAAATAAACATATCTTTATCTTAAGTGATACAATATCAATGTATATTTAAGGCAACTGCGGAAGTAGACTCAATACAGAGCAAATACAAAATAACTTATAGAGATACAATTGCCTGTTAAACGGCCTAGTCATCATCTTATACCTCTGAGTAGTTTTTATAAGTACCATTCTTAGGAATACCATTCTTAAAACTACTAAGACTGATGTAACCAGATCTCTATTAAGATTCTTTCATATGCAAAATATCATTGTCAGTTTAGTAAACAAGTACTGAAGAGAAACATCTATTTAAACATAATGTAAAACACTGTTATTTGTCATGACAGAATAACTCTATCATAAATAACAGATAATCCATAGTAGCATAAATGGACACGAGTTTTACACTAAATATCCCTTCAAAACTCAAACATTGTTTATCATAAACATAAAGTTTTATCTCCATCAACTGAAGTAGCAACTTTCAACATCAATCTTGGAGATGGTAATCCCGCCATCTTCAAGCCTTATCATCAGCTTGAATCCCTGAAAAATGTAGCAAATATGATTAATAACCTCAGTAACCACTACCCGCTAAGGAGTAGAAAACTGATACTAAATATATTTCAACAACTAAATCAAAAGATGACTTACCTTGTCCTTTAGTTACCAAACTTGGACAATTTACTTTCCAGTGACCCTTCTTGCCACACTTGAAACATTTGTCTTTCTTGCTTTCTTTCTTTCCTTTGTTCCTCTCTCCTTTATCATTCTTCTTCTTCATGTCATTATGACGTGATTTAGAAGAATTTTTAGCAAGAGATTTGGAAAGACTTGATAATATAAGATTGCTTCCATTGCTTCCTTCATTCCTCTTTCCTTTGACATCACTCTTCTAACTCGGAAGCAAATCAGAGCGACTCACATTAAAGACTAAAGAAGCTTCTGTTGATACTAGATCTTTGAGCAAATTGTGAATAGTATACTCACTTTTGTTTTTCTCACCAAAAAATTCTGAAGTCATCGAATGACTTCGGTAACGTGTTGAGTATCAAGTCAATTTTGACATCATTGTCAATTTGACCAACCATTAATGCGTACTCATCGATGAGCTGGATGAGTGATTCCACATGTTCACGCATTGAACCACCCTGACCCATTTTCTTTCTTACAATACGCTTGATAAGACTGGATCTAGCAACTCCATCTGGCCCGCCATATGCTACGTTAAGACGTCAAATAATGTCATGCACAAGCCATAAATCACTATAACGAGGACGTAGTGCATCTGAGATACCACCCAAGATGTATTGTCTGGCCATGCCATTCGAGCACATGCACTTGTGATACTATGCACGCTCCTCGTCGGAAGATGCAAATGTCTAAATGAATCCAAAAAGTTTGACAATGTCACTTTTCCATCTAGGAAAATTAGGACCAGTCAAGGAATTGAGTACAATTGAATTAACGAGCGATACAATAATACACATATCTGAAAAAGAAATAAGAGGATTAAAGTAAGCACATACTACGAATGATTGAAACAAATTTGCGTAGAACCTTTAGATAAAACAATGCAATGTGCTTCCTTCAATTGCCCAAGCTAATTCATCGCAAGCTAATCAAGTAGACGTTTATGACAAATGCTCAACCAGACCAAAATAGGTCCTTTAATTTCTCTCCATGTCAGGTATCTGTCAGCAAAAGAAATTAATATTGGAGATTTTTAGACCATGGTCACCTATCCAGAGCAGGGATATCACAAATGAGTTATACTCCCACAAATGAGTTATACTCCAGGTAACATCTAAGCAAAATAAAACACAATCCAAACTCTGGAAGATAAAAGGAGATTTGGCATACATACTAGACCCATACCGATTGCCCTTTACATCCTTTGTTATCCAGTTTAGATTAATCTTAGAGACTTGTGAGAGTTGTCTCAACGCAAGCTACCCGAGTAGACGTTTATGCTTCAAAATACCTTAATTCTAATGAGAAGTCGTATCTGTGGAGGTCTAATGATTTTAGTTTGAAAAATATCAAAAATCTAACGTAGTATTTTAATTTCTAAAGGTTTCATGCTCACACAATATTTAATGTCTCATAAATTATGTTACCTCTAAAATTCTATCATAAATTTATATGATCCCGGAATTTATAGACACAATTTAAAACTTAAAATAAAACACATAAAGCGTGCTCAATAATTAAATAATTATAATATTTTTAAATAGTAAATGAATATAGCAAGTAAGCATGCTTTCCTAATATTTACTGTTGAAAACATAATAAATCACATTTGTACGATAATAAAATAAATAAACAAATAAAATTCTTGTGGCCCCTCAGATGCCATTACATGAAAATAAATTAAATCTAACTATTACTAGATTTAATTCTGATACAAATTTTCAAACTGGGCCTCCGTTGGACTCTAAATCTGAATCGTACTGCATAAACAACACTTGGGCTCAAATTAGGGTATTAAGTCCAAAAAGCAGCTAAATTCTAATTTCAAGGACATCTGGCCCCATAAGAGCTGACGGGCCCAAGATGCTGCCCGGGCGAGCAAGATCCTAGGGTTTGCAAACCCTAGCCGCCACAACAGCTTCAACCTGCCGTCGCCGCCAGCTTTCAGGCCAATGCGGCCAAAACTCCAAAAACACACGCCGTCGCCCGCACCCCAGCCTCCTCCACCTGTGCCACAAAAGATCTCGCTGACATGAGACTGGGAGCGTGCGAGAAGTTGCAGCAAGGTGCTGCGTGCCAGGTCCACCATCGCACAAGATTGTGACTGTCAACACCACTACCGCGTCGCAACCTACGACCAGCACAGCCGCCGCCAAGCAGCAGCTCAACGCAGTCATGCGAGAAAGGGGGTAATGCACCGTTATGCATTATATCACCTCTGCTGCCCATATGCACGCGGCTCTGTCTTTCATCCGCAACCACCGCCGGCTTGGTTAACGAGCCGTGCTGCCGCCTGCAACATGACCACCACTACATTCCCGCGCATGTGGCCATTTGTTCGTTGATGTGAGACTTAGCCGAAAGTAGGAGGAAGACAACAACAGAGCTAGGCATGGTCCAGCAACGCAGTGGAACTAGGGTTCCGCCGCACCGCCACCACTGGGGTCCTCGGCACCGCTGTCGGACTGAACTGAAGCGTTGCTGAAAACTATCGTGTTCTTCATGTTTATTCTTCGTTTCTTTGGATTTACAATTTTATTGATTTGAAAATAAAAATACAAAAAAATAGATTTTAATCTATTACATGATTTTTCCCTATCAAATCTAACCACAGATATTCTCGTAGTAAAAAATAAACCCAAAAGCGAGAAGGCCAGGAGAACAAAAACATCCACGACAATATAAATCCATCCACAATAAATATAAACATACATATTTATTCAATCTTAATTTGTTTAAGATAGAGCCTAAAAATCCAAAACTCTCTTTGATACCAGTGGTAGGAATTGAGTCTACAATAGACAAAATGAGTTGTCATTTATTTTTTTTGCCGTTTGGATCGTTCTTAGGGTATAAAAAAGAAATCAAATAGAATAAATCAGGCGAACCCAATGCATGCTCCTAATATTTAATTGCAGAGGATCGATCTAACAAATACTTGAACTCCAGCGATTGATCTATAGATCTAGAATAAAGATAACGGCGTTCAAGTAGATCTATATGTGGGATGGATCAAAGCTATCTTGTTCCAACAGATCTGATCTTCTAATCTGTTCCCTTGCTCCTCAAAAATCTTGTGAGGGTACGCTACCGAGTTGAATCAGAGATCTGGAGGAATCGATCACTTCGTCCCACTGAACAGTCGTCGCCCTCTCTCTCTTTTCTTTCAATATTCATGTGTTGAATATTAAATTCCATGTTGTGTATGTTAATCTGATAGAGAGAAGGGCTTATATAGTGCTAGAGTTTACAAACCCTAACCCTAATGGGCTCTGAGCATTTTGTGCGCCATACCAGGGACCAAATGCAAATAATAAAGTGGGCCTTCTTTATTAATCAATACCATGTCAAACCTAGAACATAATTAATTAATAAAACAATATTTCAACCTTCACCACGGTAACAATGCTGACTCACCCCTTCATTTCCACGTAATTTGGAACAGGTTGCATTAAACTTGAATGATTGACATATTTAAGGTTTCGGACATTCATTAATTAATTTAGCTTATGACAATCCGTCATAATTAATTAATCTCTTATTTCCAAAGTATTTCCACTCACTCATTTTCACTAACGACTGAGTTAAATAATTGAACGTGCACTATTAAGCATAATGAACCTGGTGACCTCTTCAGGGAATGTCCCCATTCTAAAACAGATATGATTTCCTACATGTCTAGCCTAAGCAGGCTACACACAAAGCGCCACACCCAAGATTCAGGTATAAGTGTACATAAAAGACTCGCCACCCTAGCAAGTCAAAGTGTGGTCAACTTATGTATGCCCCTTAGCCTTCCATTAGGTTTACGATCATAACAAGTAGCTAGGATAAGCTCACTTATGATCTTATGTGCCACATCATAGACCGAAAACCTTTCCATGGACTGTCTCAGCCGTGATACTATATGAAACGAACACACTTAATAATAAATGCTTTTAGTATCCCAACAGCTACACTATTCAAGATAATTGATTGATTCTCTTAAGTCTTTGGTGGAACTCAGTAGAGTATCCTCACCAGATCTCCAAGATTTTAGAGATATAGATTAGAAGATCAGATATGCTAAGACAACTCAGCATTGATTGGATCCCCACATTTTTAATACATCGCCACCATCATCAAAATTCAAGAAATCAAAAGTTGGAGTTCATGTATTCCATAAATCCATCCTCTATAATCAAATATTAGCTGCATGATTAGGTTTGAGATTTATTCAATGTAGTATTATTTTTTGTATCCTAAGAACGATCCAAAGGGCTAAATAATAAAAGATAATTCACATTGTCTATTATGGACTAAGTTCCTACAGTGGAGGTATTTTCATATATTAATTGTGGTTATTGATATGTGTGTGAAATGACCACATTTTTTATGCATTATTGTGATTGTTCATGTTTATTTTACCCACATATCATTGGTTTTTTTTTCAGATTTCATGTGTTTTCGAGTTTATTTGCTTTTGAGTTGTGTAGGAGAGCTTTTGAGCATAAACCCACAAGTTAGGCCAACTTTTGGAGTGATTTAGACCCAGATTTGGCACAAGTGAAAAGATATCGACCCAGATTGAGTGTGAAGAGCTGAAGGGGTGAAACAAAGAGCAAAAATCGACAAAACCCCATTTCAATGGGGTCAAAATTCTGCCTCTGTACGGAAAATTTTGACCCAACCCATTCTGGTGTCGATAGAAATTTGCTCTACAGAGGGCAAATTTCAACCAAACCCATTTTGTTTAGGGCAAACCGGTGCAGGATTTTCTAGAAGTTTATGAGATTTTGGCTATCTCGGTCAAAATTATCTAGTCATAGGCAAAATTTAAGTGCATTCACTTACTATAAAAAGGGGGAAATCGAACTGGTGAAAATTTCTTGGCAGTTTTGAAATAGATCTATGCGGAAAAGAGGCGGTTATTCACTCCAAATCACTTCCAAACATCTCCAAACATCAAATTAAGGGAGAATCTATGCAATATCCATCCAATTTGATACGATTTGAGGAGAAAATTGAAGATCTAACCACGAAGTTCAACATTTGAGGGAAATGCTCTTCTCTACCTTCTGTTGTAATGGATTCCATTACTCTTGTAATTTAATTGAGATCTAACAAAGGTATGAGTAGCTAAATAATTGTGGGATATTGGTTGAGTGATGCTTTTAATCTATTGATTTGATTAAATGTTTGTTTACCTTCTCCTAGTCAATTGCAACACACTAGACTTTTTTCATAGTCAAGTATTGTAGGCATTAACTAAATATTTGATTGATTGACATCGAGATAGCAGCCATTTCGCAGATTTCGATGTCGTGATTAGTGTGTTTGTATACAAAAGTTGACCAAATCTTTGGGCAGGGATAGCGTGTAGGTCCATAATCTACGAACCTTTGGGAGTGATATTTCATTTTATAGCGTAACATCTTGAGAGTTCGATCTCCTCAACTTCTAATTCACCGTTACTAAGGGGATAAGATAGTATATGGTGGATTGATCATTTATAGGAGAATTAAAGTTGTTTATAGCATTTTATCATCCTTGTTGGTGCACTGCAAAGTTCATTCCAATATCCTCTCTCTCATTTGTGAATTCTATCAATTTGTGAGATTTAAATGTATTGTTTGTTAGTTTGTTTGGAATAGCTGAGTGAGTTGTTACTTTTACAATGGTGATTGAAGCATTTAGTATCTTAGTGATAGTTAGTTAGTTAAGATTTAATTTCTTTGCCTATATAAAAATCACTCAACGATTGGATTTACTGGGATACAAGCACAATAAAAAAGTAACCGGTACTCTAAGTAGGCGAAATAAGAAGAACTTGGATTGAAAAATTTTATTCTTGGTTAGATTGAGGTTTGCTTGATTTTATTAATCAAATTTTTAGCATATCAAGTTTTGTCACCATTGTCGGGGACTTCAATTAGTAGGTTACTTGATATTGGTGAAATTGTGTTGTTTGTTGTTCAAGTGTTTGTGAAATTATTTGTCAGGGTGATAATTGGAGTTTGTTGGACTTGTGTAGGTTATGTATATTCACAACATCCAAAGCTCGACCATTTGAGGATTACAGGAGAAAGGAAGGCATTGAAGAAGAGATGGAGAACAAACCAAGAGTGACCTTAGAGATGTTAGATGATTTGGAAAGACAAGTGAAATAGATGATAGCAATGCCAGGAAAGACAAAGACCGCGGAGGACACTCCGGAGTGTATTCGAGAAGATGTCCGAAGGTAATAACCAATGCCAGGAAGAGGGAAGAGATTACAATACGATGAATGCTGAAAAGGAATCTAGTGAGAATGACTTGTGGAGGAGCAAATTAGATCTAATAAGAATAACTCAATTTTTGGATGAGGACAAGTCAAAAGAGTGAGGCGGTGAATAAAAGAAGGATGGAGAAGAATGATGGGATACTTGAAGAAACTCAAAGGCAAGTATCGACCATTGCCAAGCCATTGAGTGAAACAAATAAATAGGAGGAAGCATCAAAGGACACAGAAATAATCTCAAATATGAGTTACAATGTGATTAATGAAGGCATGTGAGATTATAATGCGAGCATTGTGATTAAACTCGAGGAAAGAATGGGCAATGTTAAAGAGAAAGAGGCAATGGAAGAGACTCGAGGTGAAGAGATAAGGGGTGTTCAACAAGAAGAGCCCAAGAAGGAAGGTACCGAGGAGATGTTGAAGTTATTTTAAGGTGTGAAGAAGGGTGATGTTGAGATGCTTTCACCGGATGAAATTCAAAAAGTTCCGGCATTGGCATTACTCATGGAGAATGAAAGGTTCGTGATAAATAAAGATTATGAGGAAAAAATGGTGCCGAAGGAGAAAGATGGTGTGCTGAGTAGCTTGAATGTGTGGAAAAAAGTGCAAAGAGAAGTAAAGAGGCCATGTTTGGTTGAAAGAGCTCGGTAAGTATATCAATGAAGAAGTTACTTTTGAGTAAGGTGCGAACAAGGGAGAATGGTATATTCAAAATCTACAAGATTTTTGAAAATGGATGATAATGGTAAGGTCATCGAGCTAACGACGTAAATCGAAGCGCTTGTTGGGAGGCAAACCCAACCATTTTTGTTTTTTTGTTTTAATTCTAGCCTAGGTTGTTTTCTTAATGTCTCTTGTTGGTTTGTTGATTACTTGGTTTTAAATGAGCTAGGGGGAGCGTTTGGAGCGAGAGAAGTGATTCTTCTACCGCAAGCTTATTTTACAAACTTAGTTTGTCACGACTATGTTTTGAGGGATATGTCAGCTGCCGGTTTATCCTCCTCCTTCACTCTATCTACTTTACCCTTGCATTTAATTCATATCATGATTTGGCTATGATTAATGTTAGTATTTCCCTTGTGGTTGAATTTGTTGGATTTGGATTTCGGTTTAATAGTTATATCTTTTTGGGGATAATGTTGATGATAGAATGTTGATAGTGACTGAGTTGGATGTGGAATTTATGGTGGAGCTAGTGGAATAATGTTAATTTGTTTTAGATTTGGGAATAGTTTGTTTGGTGGAAAGATGTTTGGATGATAATTAGCACTGTTTAGAATATTTGTTCATATCTTGATGAGCTTATTATGTGGAAGTAGATTGGAAGTAATTTTGTTCTGGTGGATATGGGCTATTGTTGAAAGTGATTTATTCTCAATAGGTTGTGTGTTTGTGTTTGTGTAGTAGGTACAATATGGCCATCGGGGAGCAGTTTGATCTAGTGGATGCTAATATGTAACTCTTTCTAATTCTTTGTCTTGCCATTTAGATTGTATTTAATTGTGTATTAGAGATTGTTTAGGTTAGTGAATGCTTGTGGGTTGTCCGTGTTGAACCCAATTTCAACTTGAGATTTACTCTTGATTAACTTGTGAGGTATAATTTCTATTTGAACCAATGATAGGGAAGAATTATTGATTTTGAAGCATGCTAAAGTTAAACTTTTGAATTAACATGATTTGTGTGTGTCAATGCTTGAGACTTGACAAAAGCCGTGATATTTGAGCCTTTATATTGTCATATCATGTCCGTTTGTGAGAGGTGAGATTCAGAGTGAGAAATCTAGAACTTGCATCCGTTCTAGACCTACCTTACACATTGGGTGTATAAGGTGTTGTATTTGATTTTTATTTGCCATTCATACCATTGTTTCCCGTGATTAAAGATTAATTGGAGAATTTCTTTGAGATATTCTTAGGAACAAGTTTGGGGGATGTGTGTATGAGTGTGAATACATATGTTTTGAGTGTAGGTTAGGAATTGATCAATTTTGTGAATTTGGATCCCGTTGTGTGAGAAAAGAAAGGAAAAATGATGTGTGGAAAAGAAAAGAAAAGATGGGAAGAATGAAGGGTGCAAGTCAATAAAAAATGAGCTCTCTTCATTCTTCCCAACTACAAAATGAGTATTGTGAAAAAGAGAAAAGAAAATGCAAAGTGCATGGTGAAAAACAAAAGAAAGAGGAATTTGATGTGGAATAAGGCTCGGGATTGGTTGTTGGTGATCAATAGCTTGGGGGTTTGGGGATTTGGGGATTTGTTGGAGGTTAGTCACTTTTTCCCAAAATCACCTCCCTTTAGTCAACCATTTTACAACCAAATTAAAGACCTTCTTCATTCTAGAATTAAGCTCGTTTTAATATAGTGGTGAGATAGGATGCAAGCCTATGGAAATTGAACATGATATTTTATTCTTAAGTGAATGGTCCTTAAACACGAAAGGGAGTGAATTTCATTGTGTTAACCATTTTGTTGAGAGGTTTGAGTCTTTTGTATTAACCGTTGTACAAATTAAGGTGATAAACTCGTTTTGATTGAGAACAATAAAAGGTTTAAGTTTCTGGGATTATGATATGTGTGTGAAATGACAAATTTATTGACGCATTACGGTGATTTTTCATGTTTATTTCAACCACGTATCATAGATTTTTATTTCAATTTCATGTGCATTCGAGTTTTTTTGCGTTTGAGTAGCGTAGGTCAGCCTTTGAGCATAAATCCACAAGTTAGGCCAACTTTTGGAGTGATTTTGACCCAGATTTGGCACATGTGAAATGATTTTGACCCAATTTGAGTGTGAAGAGCAAAAAAGGTGAAAAAGAGAGAAAAACTCTACCCAACCCCATCAGGGTTGGGTCCAAATTCTGACTCTGTAGGGCAAATTTCGACCCTACCTATTCTAGTATCAAATGAAATTCGCTCTACAGAGGGCAAATTTCAACTGATCCCAATTTTTGTGGGGCGAACTGGTGAGGGATTTTCTGGATGTTTCTGAGATTTTGGCCATTTCAGACAAAATTTTCTTTTCCCGAGCAAAGTTTTGGTGCATTCACTTACTATAAAAAGGGGAAAATCTAATTAGTGAAAAACTTTTGGCAGTTTTGAAATAGATCTAAGGGGAAAAGAGGCGCTTATTCCATCCAAATCATATCCAAACATCTCTAAACATCAAATCAAGGGAGAATCAATGCACTGATACATCCAATTAGATGTGAATTGAGGAGGAAATTGAAGATCAAACCACGAACATCAACATTTGTTGAAAACACTCTTCTCTACCTTCTCTTGTAATTGATTCCTTTACTCTTGTAATTGAATTGAGATCAAACAAAGGTTTGAGTGGTTAAACAATTGTAGGGTATTGGTTGAATGATTCTTGGAGTCTATTGATTTGATTAAATGTTTGTTTACCTTCTCCTTGTCAATTGCAACACACTAGAGCTTTTTCATAGTCAAGTAGTGTTGGCATTAACAATTCTTTTGATTGATTGGTATCGAGATTGCAGCCATTCCACATATTTAGATGTCGTGATTAGTGTGTTTTCTTACAAGTGTGGACCTAATCGTTTTGCAGAGATAGCTTGTAGGTCTATAATCTACAAACCTTTGGGAGTGAGATTTGATTCGATAACGTAACAGCTTGAGAGACCTATCTCATCAACTTCTAATTCACCGATACTAAGGGGAATAGATAGTATAGGGTTGATTGATCATTACTTGGAGAATTAAATGTAGTTTACAACACTCTATCATCCTTGTTAGTTCATTGCAAAGTTCATAAAAATATCCTATTTCTCTCATTTGTAACTTCTATAAATTTGTGATGTTTTAGTGTATTGTTTGTCAGTTGGTTTGGAATAGCTGGGTGAGTTGTTAATTTTACAATAGTGATTGAAGCATTTAGTATCTTAGTGATTGTTAGTTAGTTAAAACTTACTTGGATACAATCGAAACACAAAAGTAACAGGTATTCTAAGTAGGCAAAATAAGAAGAACTTAGATTTACAAATTTTATTCTTGGTTAGCTAGAGGTTTGTTTGATTTTGTTAATCGAATTTTTTGCGTATCAATTATCCGAATAGTTCTAGATGTAGGATCTTGGAGATGCCGGATATATCCTAGGTAATAAAGTCTTTCGGGATCACAAGAAGAGGATTTTGGAATTATCTCAAGTTTCATATGTGGATATTGTAATTGTTTTTTTAGCATGCAGACCGCCAAGAAAAGCTTATTAATTTTTAGACATTGTATTCATCTTTTTAAGGATCAGAATAACAAAGAACGAGAAAGATTAAATGAATAAGGTTTTGTATACTTTTGCAATCGAAAGTCTCATGTATGTTATGCTATGTACGAGACCAGATATTTGTTATGGCTTTGACATGGTTGCAAGATATAAGTATAGCTCTGGACAAGCGCACTTGACTGCGAGAAAGCACATTCTGAAAATTCTAAAAAGGATTGGAGACTATTATCTTGTCAATTAGTGTGAGAACATGTGCTATGTGGGTATTATAGATTCAGATGTCCAGGATGATCAGGACTAGAAGAAATTTACCTTTGGATATGTTTTTTCTTTTAGTGGTGAAGTTATACCTAGTAACAGTGCATTGAGCAAATGCATTGAGGAACCCATCATGGAAATTGAGTATCTTTCCATTTCAGAGGCTTCAAATGAAGTACTATAGCTCTAGAACATCATTTCAGAGTTGAACACGATCCCTCATTTGCTTAAGACTATCACAATGTATTGTGATAGCTGTGGTGCAGTGGCAACCTTGTAGGAATCAAGATCTCACAAGAAAACTAAACACATAGAGAGGAAGTATCATATCATACAAAAAATCATAAAAGGAGGTGATGTGTTGATTGACAAATTAGAAACAAAGAATAATCGAACGAATCCATTCAAAAAAGCCTTACCACAGAAAGTGTACGAAGTGTATGTTTCAAACATTGAATTGAGGTTGAAGATAGCCACGTGATGATCAATGTAATAGCTTGATTAGAGTAGACACTCTGCATACTTGGCAAAGCACTTGTATAATGTTTTGAGTATAAGTGGGAGATTGGTGGATTTTGTGTAGTAATCATAATGATTGGTATATTATGAACAAGGTTTTTGGTTAATATACTTGTAATTTTTATTGTTGTATTTTTCTCTTGTCTGAATTAATTATCATGTATCGCAAACGACCCTATTGTTTTATTTTATTGATAGGGAGATCATGTGTGTTGTAGATCATTGAAGATCATATGGATCGCTTGACCTAGCGGGATATAAATGGTTATCACAATTGAGAAAGTCTCAAGATAGATTGTTAGTTTAGGCTGAAGCACAATCAGTATTTAGTGGCTAATCTTAGTCATTGGATGTGCAAGTACGTTTGGTACATACTAAAAAGACCTCATTAAGATCTATTGTTTTATCTCACATCTAAAGAATCTTGATCTAGATGGCTATATGATTGATCACTGATATTTTAACTAGATTAAATGCAATACAGAGGCAAATTAAATATATAACCAAGATGTCGAACCCACAAGGAATGTATGACAAATATATTTTATGTACTAGCTATAGTTTTCAAACCTTTTTTGTTTGAGTACTTGAAATCAGGATTTTGGGTTTTGGAAATCAAAGATGACAAAACAATAATTTAAAATAATTTTAAAACAATAGTTTTCATCCGGTAGAAGATGTGTATTTGCTCCTCGGTCTTAACTCCATGACCTGGACTACTCATTAGCAATGTGTAGCATATGCTCTGATTTTCCAAGAAGGACTCATCAATTCTTTGGTGGAACAGAAAAATCTCCATTTTCCTCTGATTGATCACAGATGGTGGGAATAATGTAGATAGGAATTCTTCTCGGAGATCATCCCACATCTTCATTCAGCTGCAATCCAAGGCCGGAAACCACGTCTGAGCTTGATCTTAAAGTTAGAAAGGGAATAAGCACAAATGAATCACATCTTGGCTGACTTCATTATGCTTAACAGTGTCACACACCTCCAAAAACATCATGAGGTGTGTTTATAACTCCTCCACAGCTTAGCCACCAAATTGATTATGCCGAACCATCTACATAAGGTCAGTTTCGATTTCAAAGTTATTCGTATTTATACTAATATAAAATCTCTCATTTTCGGGTTGCAGTCTAATCATCCTTGTCATGGCTTTGGATACTCATCATCAGAGTCCTCTCTTTGCAATCTTTCTCTCTTTAACACTTTTTCCCTCCTTGCAGCTTCAGCTCTTCCTACTTCCCTAATTTTTTGATAAGTTCTCTTCTCAGATTAACTTATTTGACAAGCAACAGACCACCATACCCGATTGTGATTTCAGTTTCCGGATCCTCCAAAGGTGGTATATTCCGGTGATAAACTCGCTTTGATTGAGGACAATCAAAGGTTCAAGTTTGAGGGATTATGATATGTGTGTGAAATGACAAATTTATTGATGTATTACGGTGATTTTTCATGTTTATTTCAACCACATATCATAAATTTTTGTTTCAATTTCATGTGTATTTGAGTTGTGTAGGTGAGCCTTTGAGCATAAATCCAAATTCTGCCTCAATAGGGCAAATTTCGACCCTACCTATTCTAGTATCAAATGAAATTCGCTCTACAGAGGGAAAATTTTGACTGATCCCAATTTTTGTGGGGCGAACCGTTGACGGATTTTCTAGATGTTTCTTAGATTTTGGCCATCTCGGTCGAAATTTTCTTTTCCCGAGCAAAGTTTTGGTGTATTCTCTTACTATAAAAAGGGGAAAATCTAATTGGTGAAAACTTTTGGTAGTTTTGAAATAGATCTAAGGGGAAAAGAGGCGCTTATTCCATCCAAATCACATCCAAACATCTCCAAACATCAAATCAAGGGAGAATCAATGCACTATCCATCCAATTAGATGAGAATTGAGGAGGAAATTGAAGATCAAACCACGAACATCAACATTTGGCAGAAATACTCTTCTCTACCTTCTCTTGTAATTGATTCCTTTACTCTTGTAATTGAATTGAGATCAAACAAAGGTTTGAGTGGCTAAACAATTGTAGAATATTGGTTGAATGATTCTTGGAGTCTATTGATTTGATTGAATGTTTGTTTACATTCTCCTTGTCAATTGCAACACACTAGAGCTTTTTTATAGTCAAGTAGTGTAGGCATTAACAATTCATTTGATTGATTGCATCGAGATTGCAGCCATTCCACAGGTTTAGATGTAGTTATTAGTGTGTTTGCTTACAAGTGTGGACCTAATCGTTGTGTGGAGATAGCTTGTAGGTCTATATTCTATGAACCTTTGGGAGTGAGATTTGATTCGATAACATAACAGCTTGAGAGACCAATCTCATCAACTTCTAATTCACCGATACTAAGGGGATTATATAGTATAGGGTAGATTGATCATTACTTGGAGAATTAAAGTTACTTTTCAACACTTTATCATCCTTGTTAGTTCATTGCAAAGTTCATAAGAATATCTTATTTCTCTCATTTGTAACTTATATCAATTTGTGATGTTTTAGTGTATTGTTTGTTAGTTTGTTTGGATTAGCTGAGTGAGTTGTTACTTTTACAATGGTGATTGAAGCATTTAGTATCTTAGTGATTGTTAGTTAGTTAAGACTTAATTTCTTTGCCTAAATAAAAATTACTCAGCGATTGAATTTACTTGGATACAATCACAACACCAAAGTAACAAGTATTCTAAGTAGGCAAAATAAGAACTTAGATTTACATCTTTTATTCTTGGTTAGCTAGATGTTTGTTTGATTTTGTTAATCGAACTTTAAGCGTCTCAGTTATCTGAATAGTTCTAGATGAAGGATCTTTGAGATGCCGGATATATCCTAGGTAATAAAGTCTTGCGGGATCACAAGAAGAGTTTTTGGAATTATCTCAAGTTTCATATGTGGATTGTGTAATTGTTTTTTTAGCACGCAGACTGCCAAGAAAGGCTTATTAATTTTTAGACATTGTGTTCATCTTTTTAAGGATCAGAATAACATAGAACAAGAAAGATTAAATGAATAAGGTTTTGTATACATTTTCGATTGAAAGTCTCATGTTTGTTATGCTATGTATGAGACCAGATATTTGCTATGAATTTGGCATGGTTGCAAGATATCAGTATATCCCTGGACAAGCGCACTTGACTGCGGTAAAGCACATTCTGAAATTTCTAAAAAGGATTGTAGACTATTATCTTGTCAATTAGTGTAAGAATATTTGCTCTATGGGTAACATAGATTCAGATATCCAGGCTGATCAGGACTACAAGAAATTTACCTCTGGATATGTTTTTTTCTTTAAGTGGTGAAGTTATACCTTGGAAGAGTGCATTGAACAAATGCGTTGAGGAATCCATCATGGAAGTTGAGTATATTTGCATTTCAGAGGCTTCAAATTAAGTACTATAGCTCCAGAACATCATTTCAGAGTTTAACGCGATCCCTCATTTGCTTAAGACTATAACAATGTATTGTGATAGTTGTGGTGCAGTGGCAAACTTGAAGGAATCAAGAACTCACAAGAAAACTAAACACATAGAGCGGAAGTATCAAATCATACAAAAAATCATAGCATGAGGTGATGGGTTGATTGAGAAATTAGACACAAAGAATAATTGAACGGATCCATTCAAAAAAGCCTTACCACAGAAGGTGTACGAAGTGTATGTTTCAAACATTAGATTGAGGTTGAAGATAGCCACATGATGATTAATGTAATAGGTTGATTAGATTAGACACTCTGCATACTTGGCAAAGCACTTGTATAATGCTTTGAGTGTAAATGGGAGATTGGTGGATTTGTTTACTAATCATTATGATTGGTATATTATGAACAAGGTTTTTGGTTAATATACTTGTAATCTTTATTGTTGTATTTTTATCTCTTGTCTGAATTAACTATCATGTATCGCAAATGACCCAATTCTTTTATTTTATGGATAGGGAGATCATGTGTGTTGTAGATCATGGAAGATCATATGGATCGCTTGTCCTAGCGGGATATAAATGGTTATCACAATTGAGAAAGTCTCAGGATAGATTGTTAGTTTAGGCTGAAGCACAATCAGTATTTAGTGGCTAATCTAGGTCACTGGATGTGAAAGTATGTTTGGTACATACTAAAAAGACCTCATTATGATTGATTGTTTTATCTCACATCTAAAGAATCTTGATCTAGATGGCTATATGATTGATCACTGATATTTTAACTAGATTAAATGCAATACAGAGGCCAAATAAATATATAACCAAGATGTCGAACCCACAAGTAGTTTTAAAACCTTTTTTGTTTGAGTACTTGAAATCAGGATTTTGGGTTTTGGAAATCAAAGATGACAACACAATAATTTAAAATAATTTTAAAACAATAGTTTTCATCCGGTAGAAGATGTGTATCTGCTCCTCGGTCTTAACTCCATGACCTGGACTACTCATTAGCAAAGTGTAGAATATGCTCCAATTTTTAAAGAACGACTCATCAATTCTTTGGTGGACCTTCAAAATCTCCGTTTTCTTCTGAATGATCACATATGGTGGGAATAATATAGAAAGGAATTCTGCTCCGAGATCATCCCACATCTTGATTCAGCTGCAATCCAATGCTGGAAACCACGTCTGAGCTTGATCCCAAAGTTAGAAAGGGAACAAGCACAAATGAATCACATCTTTGTTGATTTCGTTTTCTTAACAGTGTCACACACCTCAAAAAACATCATGAGGTGTGTTTAAGATCCTCCACAACTTAGCCACCAAATTGATTATGCTGAAGCATCTAAATAAGGACAATTTTGAGTTCAAATTTTTTGGCATTTATACTAATATAAAATCACTCATTTTCGGGTTGTGGTCTATTCATCCTTGTCATGGATTTGGATACTCATCATCAGAGTCCTCTCATTGCAATCTTTCTCTCTTTAACACTTTTTCCCTCCTTGCAGCTTCAGCTCTTTCTTCTTCCCTTTCCACCATCAATTGTTTGATCAGTTCTCTTATCAGATTCACTTATTTGACAAGCAACGGAGCATACCCGGTTGTGATTTGAGTTTCCGGATTCTCCAAAGGTGGTATATTCGGGTCATGTTCTTCATTTTTCTTGTGTGATGGCTGTAACTCAAATATTTTGTTGTTGCTTTTCTTATTCTTCCTTTTTCAGATTGTTGCCTCTATTTCTGTGTCAAAGACTTCGAGTGGTCTGCTCTAGGCACTCGTGTTCGTATAAAATCTGAGAAAAGATATTTTAAAAAATCAGTTAGCGTCGATTGATATGAGCTTTGTAGATCGATGGAGTAACTTGTCTATGTCAACCGACACGTGAGATGTCGATCTTTACAGAAGTCACACTCCAAAACAAACGCACGCACACGAATAGAAAACTCTAACAAAAAAAATAAAACTTAATCCAATAGATTTAAAAAAAACTAGTAATAAAATAAATTCTAGCAGTCCTCGATAACGGCGCCAATTTGATCAATGGTATTTTAACCCGATTAATTGCAATACACTGGCCAAATAAATTTATAACCAAGATGTCAAGCCCACTGGGAGTATATGACAAATCTATTTCATGTACTAGCTATAGTTTTCCAACATTGATTGTTTGAGTACTTGAAATCAAGGTTTTAGGTTTTGGAAATTAAAGATGACAAAACAATAATTTTAAGGATTTTTAAATCAATAAATAAAGATACAGATTCTAGGGCAGATAATCAATATATCAACATGTTAAATTCATCAACTCCGCAATGGGGTGTAAATAAGATTCAGATGGGTTCAATTCCTTGTTTGGCAATTTAAATCCTAGATTACTAACACATGTCTATCTCCTCTGGGTCTCAAGAACACATGCTAATCAATCCCAATAATTATCAGATTTAATCCTATAACTAATTCTTCCTTTGGAGATAGAAGTCGAATACATTTAATTTCCTTTTTCTATTACCAATTTTCCCCCTTCTGTCCTTCAATTATTAACTACAAACCTAGATTAAATTTCATATCTCGATCCATCATTAAATCTTGATCCAATTGAATTAAACCAGGAAATTAAACTATGCTATCGAGTTGAATTATTTAAACACGCATCAAGATGATCATTAAAAGCCCTAGAACCTGCTAGGGTTTCTAGCCACAAATCTGATGGAATTATATACTGAAAGCATTATAATTGTTGTTGGGCCCAAAAATGGTTGGGCTAGAAAAGTCAGGTCCAGGCCCATTAAGAATGGCAACGACCTGAAATAAATCATGGGCTTGACGGCTTCGAGACGAAAACCTCAACTAGGTCCAAGGCCCGGTATACAAAGTACAGGCTCCAGCGCCCAGTCAAGGCTGTGACTTCCTCCTGCCTCGCGACCACCTGCTGTAGGATCAAATGAGACGGTCCGATCCTCATGCATAACCCTAGCAGGAGGCGCCAAGTTTAAGAATGCGCTAAAGATGGAAGGAAGTTAAGAGACCACAGGTCATGGCCACCTCTTCCCCGAAAGCCGTAACTGCCCCTAAAGATTTTGCAATGACCGTTGATGCTCCCCCGTTATGAAGCCCGAGAGATCTCTAACCAACCGATTCTGCGAAAGAGGCTCCAACGGTCGACCCTAACGGCTCCCCAAAAGTTGGAACAGCCGTCAAGTAATGCTAGGGTTGTAATCACCTCCCTGGGCCTTTAAAAGGGACGTGGAGGGCCTATTTTCGGACACGTTTTTTCCCTAGGAGTAGAAGCACTAACACACAAGAGAACAATGAGTTTACTTCTTTTTCATAAAACTTTACTCACGGCTCATATTCTGTATTTCATTTTGTACCTCGTTGGTTATATTTGGATTCTATTTATCACAAGTTCCAAGGGTCCCAATTTCATCAAAAATTGAATCTCAACAATTTGGCGCCCACCGTGGGGCCTTTGGAACATAATCGCACTCTTTTTGCAGGATATGGCCGAGGAAAATGCCACGGATATAAGCTCAGACTCTGAAAACCCACGAGAACAGGCTCCGGAGCTACGAGCGAAAGCACTCCAGAACCTCCTGCTGGGGATGGAAAAGAATCGCACGATGCAACTAGCGTTGAGTTTCTCGCCACCACATCCATCCACCATGAGCGACCCTACCGTGGCCCAACTCATGAACCAAGTTTGCAACGCACAACTGGAAATCACCCGAGTCAACCTCCAGATAGAGCAAATGATGAGGGCACACCGAGAAGTACTCGAAGAAAACCAATGCCTTCGGGCGGCGAGACGCACTGCCAACCCTCAACCATGAGTCGTAGCTCCCGAGAGCTCCACACGTCGCCCACCTATGACCCCTCGGAACTTGAACATGGAGTTTGAGCACAACATCAGCGGATGCGGTCAGCATGTCCCTCCCAACACCGGGGAAGAAGCCAGGCCCCCCACATCTGACCCGACAATGAGTGCGATCGACAATCGCCTGAAGACTTCAAGTCTCTCCTGGCTCGCATTCCAAGCATGCCTCCACCGAAAAGAAACATTGTGAGAGAGAGCTACGTAGACTCATCGTTCACTCCTAGCATTGCCAATGTGGAAATCTCCACGAGATTTGTCTTGCACAACTTTGTCTCGTACGAAGGCACTACGGACCCAGAGAACGACATCATGATTTACAAGCAATAGATGTTTGCAGCGTCGATCCCAACAGAGGAACGCGAGGCGTGTATGTGTAAGAACTTCGGGTCCATCCTGATAGGACCTGTGCTGGAATTGTTCGTAAGCCTACCACGAGGGTGTATCTCGACCTTTGACGAACTCCACAGCTATTAAGGAGGCAATACGCGAGCAGCAGGAAGCTAGAGAAGCACACTGACGAGCTTTATGCTATCATTCAGAAGCCGTGAGAGCCTCTATAGTCGTACGTGGCTCGTTTCAACAAAGAGTTGGTCAACATTCCCAACTGCCCCCAGACTACCGCGATTGGGGCTTTTCGGAAATGGTTGGATGTGGACTCGGACCTCTACAAGGAGCTAACCTTGCACCCTTGCCAGACCCTCGATGATGCGCTCAATAAGGCTGAGGCTCGCATAAAGTGGGAAGAAGAAGAACCATACCGAATCTTGCATAGGAGCGCCTTACGCACCCTTGGGCGGACAACGAGGGACGAGAAGTCCGACTCTCTTGAAAAAAGGGACACTAGACCGCACCTGTATACTCTAGCACCAAGAAGCACCACCCCTAACGTTCCCGACTACACCCTGAGAATTGGGTCTGCCGACCTCGTGAACAATGTGCTGAAGCAGATGTTTGGGGCTGTAAAGTGGCCACCTCGAACGGCGACGGACCCCACTTCCCGAGATGCCAAGAAATTTTGTGAGTTCCATAATGACCATGGTCATCGCATGGAAGAGTGCCGATCACTCCGGATTGAAGTAATGGAACTCCTCAAGCAGGGCCTCCTGATGGAGTACTTTTCTCCGAAAGGCAAAAAGACATGGACCCGTGGAAAGACAAATCCCAGGAAGAAGCCTGATGATGACAAGATCCCAACTTCCCCTACTACGGAAAAGACCATCCATTTCATCACTGGGGCATAGGAAGTGAGCGACATCAATCGTAGCTCCGCCAAGAGGGCCTGCCGAGCTGCCAAAAATGCAGATGGGGTTCCTCGCTGAAACCTGGAGCATGAAGTCATCGAATTCACCAGTAAGGAGTCACCAGGGATCCATCACCCGCATCACGATGCCTTGGTCATCTCCTAGCCCATCTCCAATTATCGAGTTAGCTGGATCCTAGTGGACAATAGGAGCACGACGAACGTGCTGTTCTACCAAGCTTTTAAAGAAATGTGCATTCCCGAGTCTAGGTTGATATGCAACATAACCCAACTGACTGGGTTCAGTGGTGAAAAAAAGGAATACATTGGGAGATGTGCGCCTACTCGTGTACTGCAGGGGTGAGAATTTGGATCTAACTTTCCAGGTCTTAGACACCCCTTCTGCTTACAATGCCATCCTCGGGCGATTCTGGCTGCAAGAGCTCTAGGCCGTCCCGTCCACCTACCACCAGGTGGTGAAATTCCCCACATGGTGGGGGATACACACAATTCATGAAGAGCAAACAACCTCTCACGAGTGCTACTATACCAGCCTCAAAGTGGTGAATAGCATCGAGGAAGCTGTTAGGACCATGCCACCCAAAGAGCTGGAGGAAGTACCTCTTGACGAGCACGATCCGATAAGAACTACTTTCGTAGGCACCGAGCTCGCTCAAGAAATCCGAGCGGAACTCCTGCAATTCTTGCGGTCCCACTGGATGTCCTCGCCTGGTCGCAAAGGTACATGACCTGGAGTAATGATTCACTGACTACAGGTCGATCCCCACAAAAAACCAATCCAGCAAAGACGACGGAGGTTCGCTCCTGAAAAGATTCAGGCCATAAACAAATAAATCAACAAGCTTTTGAGCATCGGTCGGTACGAGAAGTCAAATATCCCACGTGGCTAGCAAATGTCGTGGTGGTAAAGAAGAAAAATGGCAAGAATCGGGTGTGCATCGACTTCACTGATCTTAACAAAGCTTGCCCTAAGGATCCGTATTCTCGGCCCCACATTGACAGCATCATAAACACAACCGCAGGGCACGAGCTCTTGAGTTTCAAGGATGCCTTCTCCGGATACAACAAAATTCAGATGCACTCAGAGGACCAGGAGAAGACGGCCTTTATGACCAAAAAAGGTATTTATTGCTATAAGGTGATGCCCCTCGGGCTAAAAAATGTCGGGTCAACGTACTTAAGACTCGTCAATAAGATGTTCGAGCACCTCATAGGGAAGACCACAGAGGTGTATATCAACAATATGCTAGTCAAATCCCTTCAAGCTGGGGACCACGTCAAGCACCTACGCGAGGCTTTCCAAACCCTTGAGAAGTTCAACATGAAGTTGAACCCTGCCAAATGCGCGTTCGGAGTAGCTTCCGGCAAATTCTTTGGTTATTTGGTTACGAAGAGAGGAATCGAGGCAGATCCAGCCCAAATCAAAGCGATACATCACCTCCCACATCCCCGGAACCCAAAGGAAGTTTAGAAGCTTTCAGGCCGACTTGCGGCCTTGAGTAGGTTCACGGCCAAGTACTCCAAAAAAACCCAGTCTTTCAGGCCGACTTGCGGCCTTGAGAAGTTCGAATGGACTGATGAATGTGCCAAAGCTTTGGAGGAGCTAAAGCACTACCTGACCAGGCCCCCGATCCTGTCCAAGCCAGAGATCGGGGAAACACTCTTGTTGGGAAATTTGGCTAAGTTTCCTCTCCCCAGTAGCTACTTGTTTAGATTCTAGTTTGGTGTTTTGGTGGATCAAATCCTAAGTCCTACCAGCGTCAGTTGTCTCTAGATAGCTCTAGATCTCAAATGTAAAGTCCTGTTTAGGTCTTTTGAGTTGTAAGTCGCAGCTGATCAAGACTCATGCTGACACTGTTCACCAGCATGAGATGTACTCACCAGTTGAGAGAAGTCTCACCAGCAAGCGACTGACAAGACTCGTGCTGACACTGTTCACCAGCATGAGAAGAGCTACTGACTGGTTACTATTCACCAGTTGGGAAGGATTTCACCAGCAGGCGGCTGACAAATCCTACCAGCAGAATAAGTGTTCTCACTGACACTGTTCACCAGCGGTGAAGCCACCAGTCATGGGAGATTCCAAGAGTTAACATCAGACAAATTGGTAGACTTAGATTGTGTCAACACAAGTCACCAGCAGAGACTTGCCAGCACAAAGATCACCAGCATGTTCTACCAGTCGGATGTTACCAGCAGAATTCAAGATTCGCTCTCCCAGAGTCTTAGAGACAAAAAGAAGATTCGTCTGAGGAATAAACTGACAAAGTATGACTTTAAGGGAGGATACCTTAAAGTCTATCAGTTCAAGACACCAGTTCCGATTCCTCGTACTGACGAATAGTGCCGTTCTGACATAAAGAGATCAATGTCAGATAAAGTGGACAAAAGCATGGCGCTTTCTGGAAATTCTTACCTGCCGCCGTCAGAAGGACATGCGAGGACAGAGACCTTTTCCGGATGAGTCCAAACGGCTAGAAATTTGAATGGGATCCTGCGTCTATAAATAGGTCGGAGCTACCAACATTTAAGACGCTTGCTCCATCAACATTCAATACTCTTCACCTACCGAAAGACTGAAAATTCATTACGCTAAAGCAAGCAAGCAGAACTCTTTCGAGGCCTCTCTAAAGGCTATCCGTGTGTTGATTTATTCAAACACGAGACTTCAAGCTTCCAGCTTGTAAGTTATTGATCTCTTTGGTGTTCTTTCTCTTCCGAGGAAGTTCACAGCAGCTCTTGTGCCAGCCAGCACTTGAGTTATTACGGGCTTTTTGCCGTATTGAGAAGACACGTTCTTGGGAGAACTAAACACCCACGCAGTCAGCTAAGGAGGTTGAAGTGACGTGCTCGCACTCCAACAGCTGATCAGAGTTGAAGAAAGACAAGCCCGGGAGCGGTTGATCTAGTGAACTGGTGGACGAGGCATTCACCAGCTAGAGATAGATCGTAGGACGCTTGTACCCGATTACTCTTAGTGAAATTTCCAGTGCTACGACTGGAGAGTGGACGTAGATCAGTTGATCGAACCACTATAAATCCTTTGTCTTTTATCAGCTTTCTGCATTTCATACTGATTTAAAACCCAGCACCCAAGTGCTGGTGTATATCTGAAAAC
Organism: Plectranthus barbatus; assembly: GCA_026898455.1. NCBI lineage: Eukaryota > Viridiplantae > Streptophyta > Magnoliopsida > Lamiales > Lamiaceae > Plectranthus > Plectranthus barbatus. Next base: position 290,955 of record JAPKLW010000460.1, read on the forward strand.
TGATATAACTGTGCAAACAAGACCTAAAATATTCTAAGTCTTGAGCTACCAGCTGACAAGCCACTCGCCAGTCAGCTGAGTACTCAGAGTGCCAGTTGACTTACCAGCTGACAAGGTCCCTGTCAGCTGAGTAACCAGCAGAGCGCAAGAAACGAATTAACACAGTTTCCGCTGCCAAGTTATACCCTGATAATTCGGGACCAACAAGTGGTATCAGAGCGGACGGTTCTTAAAGACCGTTCGTATCTGAGTCGCTTAGGACCGTGATCCGCGTTTCCTTGCGCTCTCTATTTTGTTTGTCTGTTTGATTAGCTCAGGTACATCAAGATGAATAATCCGAAGCTACTCGATTACAAGTCTGTGAAGCATGATATATGGCGGAAGAGGTCGCTCATCTCTCTAAAGAGCATCCATCCAGAGATGAAAGATGTGCTGGAGACAGGGCCGATTGAGATCACCAAGATTCAGCATCAGCTAGGAGATCGTCCAGCAGCTGTGATCCCAAAGCCCCAAGACGAATGGAATGCTGAGGACAGGAAGCGGAATCAGTTGGATTCCATTGCTCACGAGTTAATCCTGGCTTCTCTTCCAGAGTCGCTGATGGAAGAAGCCCTCCAGTTTGACAATGCCAAGGGAGTATGGGATTATCTTGATAGTCTATGTCAAGAAACTGATCAAATGAAACGCAACAAATTGCAGGTTGCGGTGGACAAGTATGAGTCCTTCCAGATGCTGCCTGGAGAAACCATCAAGGAGATGGAGGCGAGATTCAACGCCATCATCAGCGAGCTAAAGTCCCTGGACAGGAAGTATTCAAATGAAGATCTTAATGCCAAGATCCTGTCCAAGATGCCCAAGGAGGACTGGTTCGTGAAGACCACAGCTCTGAAGGAGAAGGACCTGTCCAAGATGACTCCCAAGGAGTTATTTGCTCAGTTGCAGGCACACGAGTGGGACATCCAGATGGTGAACAAGAATGAGGCCATCCGGAACATCGGATCTCCCAGCATCAAAGCTCAAGACGAAGCTTACTTCGTCAAGAAAGACTTCAAGTGGAAGCACAAGAAGCCCTTCCATGCTGACAGACCTGCTGCCCAGTACAATCAGCCGAAAGAGATCCCAGTCACATCGGGATCTAACTCAAAAGACGGCGAGAGCTCTATCGCTGATCAGGAGCAACAGATGAAACGACTGGCTGTCCTTCTGGAGAAAGCCAAGTCAAAGCAGGGAGTATCTCTGAGCTCAACTGACGGAAAATTCGTCAAGAGAGCTCCCCGTGCTTGCTACCAGTGCCAATCCCCTGATCATTTAAAGTTTGAATGTCCACAGGTGGACAAAAATGAGCGGGAAAGGCTAAAGAAGCTCTTTGAAGAGCGCGCCTCCAAAGCCGTTGCCAAGGCTATGCTGACCAGGACTGAAGTACCTGACATACCCGACCATGATGATGGGGAGTATGCATCAGACGAGGAGTCAGAAGAGGAAGCTCTACTGGCACTCATGGCAGCCTTTGGCGAGGAGTCAGCTGAAGGAAGTACTGACAGTGAAGAGGCACTTGCAGCTGATGATCAGGTACAATCATCAGCTTCCCCAATGCATATCATGCCTTCTATTTGTTTAGACGATTCTGAGTCGCGTTGCTCCGACTCAGAAGCTGTCACTATAGACATTCTTCAAAAAGAATTTTTAAAATTTTATGAAATAAAGAATGTCTTGGCTGGCGAAAATGCTTCGCTGAAAGATCAAATTTCTGTTTTGACCAAGGAGATTGAAAAATCGAGGTCAGTCAGTGAAGAGCTAGCCACTTTGAAAAAGAATCACTTTGAGTTGCTCCAAGATTTTCAAATTACAAAAACTGAGCGAGATAATTTTCACGATCTCGTTCTGGAGCAAGAAAATAGAATAAATTTTTTGAATAAAGGCTCAAAGGATTTGGAAAAAGCTCTATCTCATTGGAGAAAGCCTTCTGATAAGTCCGGGTTGGGATTTACAAAAGATTTGAGCATAAATCAGCCCGAACGAATCAGTACTGGTAAGGGTAAGGGCCAACTGGTAAATGCATCAGCACCAGCTGGTAATACCAGTCAGTCCCGAATGGCTGATCAGCATAGGAACCATAAGTCCAGATACATAGGTGAGTCATCAAGACAAAATCCTCAACTGGCAACATCCTCTGCTGACAGGACGCCAGCATACCCGAAGACGCAGACTAAGCCGAAATATTCTAAGGCAAGGAAGTCAGCGTCAGCTGCCAGTGGAATCCGACAGCCAGCACCAGCTGTCCAGAGATTCCACGCCCAACCTTACAAGTATGCCAGTTGCCAGCATGCTTACAAGGGATCCAAATCTCAGCGGAATACTGAGAGAAGGATATTTCCCGATAGGAGGAACACCTATCGGAGGCCTGAGCCCAATCAAAACCTTTTCTCAAGGGCTGGGAAGGCTAATCATCGTGGTCCACAGTTCCAGAGACCATCAAGGCAACACAAGCGGTCGGAAAGAAATTTCCGACATCCTCAGAGGAAGAATACTTCCAGAGGAACCGCACACACAGCCACACCTTCCAAAAACAAATCCATGCATTATTTTAAAAGGAAGGGAAAGGCCACAAGTGATGTCAGCAAGGGTAACACCGAGCTGAAGATTACTCAAGTCTGGATTCCAAAAGGAATGATCCAGAGATCTAACCCTGTAGGACCCGCTGATGATCGGGGACCTAAATAATTTCATTTTCTTGCAGGAACAGGATCATGCAACACAGCTTCAGAGTTCGAGCGAGTGGATCATAGATAGTGGTTGCTCGGCTCATATGACTGGTGAGGAGTTCCTATTTTCTGAGCTCACCAAGGTCAGAGGACCTCCAGTCATTTTTGGTGATAACTCCAAGGGCAGAGTTATCAGCAAGGGTTGCATCGAGAAGGACGATGTCAGAATTGTGAATGTATCCCTTGTCACCAATCTGAAGCACAACCTCCTGAGCATCAGTCAGCTGTGCGACAATGGTTATACCATTGTGTTTGACAAATCAGGGTGCCAGATCAAGAATGAAGAGTCTGGGGAGACCAAGCTGAAAGGTGTCAGGAAAGGAGGTCTCTATGTTGTTGACTGGCAAAGCGGGAAGACTGATACATGCTTTGTAGCCACCAGTTCCATGGAAACTAACTGGCTGTGGCACAAAAGGTTAAGTCATCTAAATTTCAAAACTCTTAATTATCTAACCAAGCATGATCTTGTAGATGGTCTTCCCAAGGGCGGGTTCAAGAAGGAAGGAATTTGCAAAGCTTGCCAGCAAGGCAAACAAACTAAGAAGTCCTTCAAGAACCAGTCGCCAGTCTGCCCCAGTACCAGTCAGGTACTCGAGTTGTTACACATGGACCTGTTTGGACCAGTAACACCGCAAACCATTGGAGGAAGACGATACTCGCTGGTGGTAGTCGATGACTACTCGCGCTATACCTGGGTAAAGCTTCTCAGAACCAAGGATGAGGTGAAGATCATTCTTCCAGAATTGATCATCCAAGCTCAGAAACAGAGAGAAGCTGTGGTAAAGCGAATTCGATCAGACAATGGGACTGAATTCTGCAACAGTCTGCTGATGGATTTTTGCGCGGAGGCCGGGATCAAGCATGAGAGATCTACTCCAAGGCAACCGCAGCAGAATGGACTGGCAGAACGTAGGAACAGGACGCTGAAAGAAGCGGTCCGGTCCATGCTGGCTGAGTCCGGCTTGGGACAGAGTTTCTGGGGAGAAGCGTTGGTGACTGCCTGCTATACTCAGAATAGAAGCGGGATCAACGACAGACTCCAGAAAACTCCCTACGAAGTGTATTTTGGTCGTAAGCCTTCTATAGCTCATCTTCGTGCATTCGGTTCACCATGTTATATCCATAATAACGGGAAGTCGAAGTTAAATGCTTTCTCGCCTAAGGCTGATGAGGGTGTGTTTGTCGGATATGGACATCCCTCTCACAAGGGCTATAGAGTATTTAACAAGACTACCCAGCTTGTGGAAATAACATGCAATGTTGTTTTTGATGAAGCTACTTTAGTGCGCAGGACCTTACGCCAACTGGCTGAAGATGTTCCTGAGGTCGAGGATGTCAGCGACCAGTTGGGCAGGAATTCTTCCGATGCTCAACCAACTGGTTCGACTAGACCTGTGACTGGATCATCTTCACAACCAGTTCCCTCGGTTGCCCATCAGCAAACCGGGAGGGTCGGTGATGCAAATGACCTTGCTGAGACCTTACACTCAATCTCCCTGAGTGGATCTAGCAAAAATCAAGGGGGAATTCCGACTGGAATCTTTGAGCCAGAAGACAACGATGAACCAGCTGGAATGGAGATACCAGCTGATACTGTCAACGTTGATGAAGGTTCGGGAAGTCAGTCTGACAGTGGAGCTGAGGAAGATGTTCCGACTGGCGAAGGTCAACCACCAGTTGAAATTCCAGTTCCGACTGGTGAAGGTCAACTGCCAGTTGCAGTTCCAGCTCCGACTGGTGACAATGTGGAAGCACCAGTTATCAGGACAGAAGAACCTATTTCACAGCCGGCACCAGCAGTCGCTGGTCCTCCCAGATGGCTGAGGGATCACCCAACTGATGCTATTCTCGGTGATCCGGAAGGTTCAGTTAAGACTCGACACGGCAGTGCGCTCCTGAGTTGCTTTATTTCTCAAATGGAACCTACTTCCATAGGAGTTGCTCTAGAATCTGCTGATTGGATTAATGCCATGCAAGAGGAGCTTGCTGAATTCACTCGCAATGATGTTTGGGACTTGGTGGAGAGGCCATCACATCAGTCAGTGATTGGCACCAAGTGGGTTTTCAAGAACAAGCGAGATGAGAATGGCACCGTGGTCAGAAATAAAGCTCGTTTAGTCGCCAAAGGTTACAGGCAGTGTGAAGGGATCGATTTCGATGAGACCTTCGCAACAGTTGCCAGAATGGAGGCGATACGGCTGTTCCTTGCGTATGCAGCGTATCACGGCTTCACAGTATTCCAGATGGATGTGAAGAGCGCCTTCTTGAATGGCGAGCTAAAAGAGGAGGTTTATGTTGAGCAACCTCCAGGCTTTGAAGTTGGCACCAAGGTGTACAAGCTGAGAAAGGCCCTGTATGGATTGAAACAGGCGCCCAGGGCTTGGTACGAAATGCTGTCACAATTCCTTATCAGCAATGGATTTCGTAAAGGGAAGATTGATAGAACTCTCTTCCTTCTCAAGGATGGAGGTGACATGCTGATGGTGCAGATCTATGTTGATGACATCATATTCGGATCAAGGAATATAACTCTCTGCGAGAAGTTTTCTCAACTGATGCAGACATCATTTCAGATGAGTATGATGGGCAAGTTAACATACTTTCTCGGACTCCAGGTCCAGCAGTCAGCTGATGGAATTTTTATCAGCCAGCGAAAGTATACGAAGGAGTTAATTCAGAAGTATTGCCCAGAGAAAATTAAGTCCCTCAGAATACCTATGAGCACCAGTTGTCAAATATTTCTTGATGAGCAAGGTGAATCAGTTGATCCTACCATCTACCGAGGAATCATTGGATCACTTCTCTATCTCACAGCCAGCAGACCCGACATCTCGTACTCGGTCGGAGTGTGTGCCAGATTTCAAGCCAATCCGAAAAAGTCACACATGGAAGCTGCAAAGAGGATAGTGAAATATCTGAAGGGGACTGAATCTCTTGGAATATGGTATCCCAGAAATGATGAGCTTACACTCATTGGATATTCAGATTCAGATTTTGCTGGATGCCGTATCGATCGAAAGAGTACCAGTGGTACGTGTCAGTTTCTAGGACACAAGCTAATCAGTTGGTTTAGCAAGAAGCAGCACTCAGTTGCTACGTCTACCACTGAAGCTGAATATGTTGCCGCTGCCAGTTGCTGTGCTCAAATTATTTGGATCAAGCAACAACTGGAGGACTATGAAGTGGACACTGGCTGTGTTCCAATCTATTGCGACAACAACAGCGCTATGTGCATCACGAAGAATCCGGTTCACCATTCTAGAACCAAGCACATAGATATTTGACATCACTTCATACGTGATCATGTCGAGAAGAAGGATGTCAGCGTGGACTACATCAGAACTGAAGATCAATTGGCTGACATCTTCACCTAGCCACTACCAGAAGCAAGATTCAAGGAGTTGTGCATCAAACTCGGTCTTCTAGAGATCGATGCGAGCCCAAGTGTTGAGGAAGAATGAGTCCCAGCTCTCATTCTGTTCTTAGTCTTCAGGAGGATGCTGATTACGACTAAGTCCAAGCTCTTAGTTGTTTTCATTCAAGTGGTATCTCTAGCTCACTGATGGTTACTACTGGCGGAACTTATCCCTTAATTGTCTAAGGAAATGAGTCCCAGTTCTCATTTCAATTTGCCAGCATAAACCATCAGTTGAAGCGAAATTGGGTCCCAGCTCCCAATTTCAAGCGATGATAAGAAGTGGATTTCTTGAAGAGAAGATGACGCGGAATAAAATTGAGTCCAAGCTCTCAATTTTCTACGACTGACTCGGGTGCCAGTCGTAAGTACCGGTTGTCAACTGGTAAGGAGGCCATGCTGACAGGGGGAAGTATTCAACTGGCATATAACTGTTGACCAGTTATACTACTGATGACCAGTTGAGTCCCAGCTCTCAACTGACAATCTCTTGCAGTCCAAGAGTCTTGCCAGCTGTATCAGAAAAGGCGGGATTGTTCAAATCCGACTTGCGTGTACAGCCTTCAGAATTTAATGCGGCATTTAATGCCACATTTAATGTGCACAGTGTCTGCGCAATCCGACGCTTGGGTGCCACCAATCGCTGCGTGCCACGTCAGCCCCACGGCGTAGCCCACGTCAGCACGACCGCGCACGTCGCACAGGGAATCGGGCCTGCTGATGACCGTCGATCCTCGCTTGCTGAGCGTTGATTCTGGACATCTGATCCTGCATGGCCCCAAGTATAAATACCCGATCACTTCCTTCGGGTTAACCTTTATGTTTTCCTACTTTCAGAACCTTACTTTCAAATTCTCTCATCTTTCCTTGAGATTTTCTGAAACTTGAATATTTCTGAAGTCATGGCATCATCTTCTCGACCTCCAGCTGATAACCCTCCATCTACACCTACATCATCTCAGCCTGGTTCACCAGCTCTACCCCTCGCTGAAGCCCATATGCCAACTTATACTGGCATAGTGAAGATTGAAGATGTCGATTACACATATCCATTCGCTCGACTGGTTCAGTTGAACAGGCCGGCGACCAGGGGACAGCTCTCTAACGCGCAGGTTAGGGCTGCTCAGGTCCATAAAGAGAAAATATTGAATGCGAAACTGGCCCTGAAAAATTACGGGGAGGAGCTGATGGAGATGATAGACCGAGAAGAGCTCCGACAGTACCTGACGGCGACACCCCAAACTTTTCATCCACACATGGTAGCCGAGTTCTACGCTCGGGCCGTGATAGCTGACGACAGGAAGTCTTTCACAACTTCCGTTTTTGGTAACTTGATCAACGTCACTGCGGAATACCTCGCCGATCTCTTCGGACTGAGGAATGAAGGAGAAGATGTGGCCACGTATCTTCAGGATGATACGGCGGAATTCCGAAGGAGGTGGGCGCAGTGGAAAAGGCCAGAAGTCACCGCCTTTCGGACTGGCATGAAGAAGTCCGAGATGGAGGAGTACTGGCAGATGGTGTGCGATATTGTGGTTCGCATGCTGCAATGCGAAGTCGGCTCGTACGCCGAGTTGAGCCTGCAGAAGTTCTCCGTGATGTGTGCCCTGGTGGATGGGATTCAGGGCAACTGGCCGAATTTTTCTTTGGCCGGTTGCTGGAGAATGTAGCGCGGAACGTCATCGTGCCAACGGAAGGGAGGTTTGCCCACGCCGTATCCTTTGGGCTGAGGATCAGCCACATCCTGGAGATGGAATTAGGTGATGGCGTGGATCAGGGGGAACAACTGGTTGGTTCCGACTTCATACCAGCCACGAAGGCGAAGTTGCCCCACCTAGATTACAAGAAGCCACGAAGGCTGAAAGGGAAGTCAGCAGTGGACCCTGCTGAGGTCGTTTCTGAGGAGGACTCAGAAGACCTGGGGGAGCAAGTGCCAGCCGTGGCTCTCCCACTGACTGAGGAGGCAAGGGCAGAGCTGAAGCGGAAGCTGGAGACGGAGTCTCTTTTCGACACCATGGAAGGCGCGGTGGCTGAGGCGACTGGTATCCACCCACGGGATGTACAACTGGTACCAGTCACCAAGAAGCCATCCCACAAGAAGCCCAAGACCTCCCAGCACCAGCAGCCACCATCAGCTGTTGCATATGACCCTGAGTCTGGGAAGATCTCCATCCCAGTCAAGAAGTCCGTCTTGGGACTGACTGAGGAGGAGACCCTCGAAAGGATGACTCGCAAGAGGAAGCGCATCCAGACCAGAGCTCAGAAGCTGGTGGAGCAGGCGAAGAAGGAGCAGCAAGCCTCCACAGTCAGGAAGAAGCAAGCCCAGGCAAGGCTGAAGGCATTGGCCGACCAGCAGAAGAGAGAGGCGGAGCTGGCAGCCAGGGATGAGAGGTTTGCCAAAATCAAGGCCGAGATAGAGGCCAGGCGCCAGGCAGAGCTGGCAGAGCAGATGAGACTGGCGGCCAAGGGCAAAGGAAAAGCGCTCAAAATCTCAAGTGCCGGCCGACCAGCACCAGCCCCACCAGGCGAGCTCCTTCCTGAAGAAACATTTGAACAACTGCTGGTGATGGGTGCTGACGAAGACATAATGTCTATCGTAGACCAGTACCAGGAGAAAGAGGACGCTACTGGTGGAGGTGAGGACGTCCCACTGGCTGCGCAAGGGGAAGCCAGTGGAGGAGCTGAGGAAGACCCACTGGCCGCGCAAGGGGGTGCCAGTGGAGGAGAAGAAGAGCGGGCGACCATCCCGGTACAACTGGCGAGCTTCTCGGATGTCAGTTCTGAATCCGAGGATGA
>JAPKLW010000460.1:304927-330456 GCA_026898455.1 Plectranthus barbatus
CCAAGTATAAATACCCGATCACTTCCTTCGGGTTAACCTTTATGTTTTCCTACTTTCAGAACCTTACTTTCAAATTCTCTCATCTTTCCTTGAGATTTTCTGAAACTTGAATATTTCTGAAGTCATGGCATCATCTTCTCGACCTCCAGCTGATAACCCTCCATCTACACCTACATCATCTCAGCCTGGTTCACCAGCTCTACCCCTCGCTGAAGCCCATATGCCAACTTATACTGGCATAGTGAAGATTGAAGATGTCGATTACACATATCCATTCGCCCGACTGGTTCAGTTGAACAGGCCGGCGACCAGGGGACAGCTCTCTAACGCGCAGGTTAGGGCTGCTCAGGTCCATAAAGAGAAAATATTGAATGCGAAACTGGCCCTGAAAAATTACGGGGAGGAGCTGATGGAGATGATAGACCGAGAAGAGCTCCGACAGTACCTGACGGCGACACCCCAAACTTTTCATCCACACATGGTAGCCGAGTTCTACTCTCGGGCCGTGATAGCTGACGACAGGAAGTCTTTCACAACTTCCGTTTTTGGTAACTTGATCACCGTCACTGCGGAATACCTCGCCGATCTCTTCGGACTGAGGAATGAAGGAGAAGATGTGGCCACGTATCTTCAGGATGATACGGCGGAATTCCGAAGGAGGTGGGCGCAGTGGAAAAGGCCAGAAGTCACCGCCTTTCGGACTGGCATGAAGAAGTCCGAGATGGAGGAGTACTGGCAGATGGTGTGCGATATTGTGGTTCGCATGCTGCAATGCGAAGTCGGCTCGTACGCCGAGTTGAGCCTGCAGAAGTTCTCCGTGATGTGTGCCCTGGTGGATGGGATTCAGGGCAACTGGCCGAATTTTTCTTTGGCCGGTTGCTGGAGAATGTAGCGCGGAACGTCATCGTGCCAACGGAAGGGAGGTTTGCCCACGCCGTATCCTTTGGGCTGAGGATCAGCCACATCCTGGAGATGGAATTAGGTGATGGCGTGGATCAGGGGGAACAACTGGTTGGTTCCGACTTCATACCAGCCACGAAGGCGAAGTTGCCCCACCCAGATTACAAGAAGCCACGAAGGCTGAAAGGGAAGTCAGCAGTGGACCCTGCTGAGGTCGTTTCTGAGGAGGACTCAGAAGACCTGGGGGAGCAAGTGCCAGCCGTGGCTCTCCCACTGACTGAGGAGGCAAGGGCAGAGCTGAAGCGGAAGCTGGAGACGGAGTCTCTTTTCGACACCATGGAAGGCGCGGTGGCTGAGGCGACTGGTATCCACCCACGGGATGTACAACTGGTACCAGTCACCAAGAAGCCATCCCACAAGAAGCCCAAGACCTCCCAGCACCAGCAGCCACCATCAGCTGTTGCATATGACCCTGAGTCTGGGAAGATCTCCATACCAGTCAATAAGTCCATCTTGGGACTGACTGAGGAGGAGACCCTCGAAAGGATGACTCGCAAGAGGAAGCGCATCCAGACCAGAGCTCAGAAGCTGGTGGAGCAGGCGAAGAAGGAGCAGCAAGCCTCCACAGTCAGGAAGAAGCAAGCCCAGGCAAGGCTGAAGGCATTGGCCGACCAGCAGAAGAGAGAGGCGGAGCTGGCAGCCAGGGATGAGAGGTTTGCCAAAATCAAGGCCGAGATAGAGGCCAGGCGCCAGGCAGAGCTGGCAGAGCAGATGAGACTGGCGGCCAAGGGCAAAGGAAAAGCGCTCAAAATCTCAAGTGCCGGCCGACCAGCACCAGCCCCACCAGGCGAGCTCCTTCCTGAAGAAACATTTGAACAACTGCTGGTGATGGGTGCTGACGAAGACATAATGTCTATCGTAGACCAGTACCAGGAGAAAGAGGACGCTACTGGTGGAGGTGAGGACGTCCCACTGGCTGCGCAAGGGGAAGCCAGTGGAGGAGCTGAGGAAGACCCACTGGCCGCGCAAGGGGGTGCCAGTGGAGGAGAAGAAGAGCGGGCGACCATCCCGGTACAACTGGCGAGCTTCTCGGATGTCAGTTCTGAATCCGAGGATGAAGAGGAACCAAGGGCTGAGGAGCCAGAGCAGGAGCCAGCTGCGGAGGTGGTTCATCACTCAATGGTGCAGAGGATGGAGCCAAGGGATCTGTTCCCAGACATTGATGATAAGGCTCATCATCCTGCCAGTCGCCCCCGATCCACAGATGCCTCGACATCAACTTCCGGGCGACCAGCAGCATTCCCTACACCACCAGTTAGGCGTGCATGAACTGAAAGGCGCCCTTATATGCTCTGCATCCAAGAGCATCAACTGGTTGATGAGGATACCTTCCAGGCTCGAGTGACAGGGGTGCACCGGTGGGAGCAGCGCGGGGAGATGGCATTTCACAATTCAAGAGTGCCAGAGCCATCTGCATTCAACATCATACCCTTCAGCGGACTCCCCCACCAGTCGATATATGCCTCCAGAATCTCTGACTGGTGCCTGCCCCTGCAGCCAGTGGAATATTATAATTCCACCCTCTATGAGTATGCAGAGAATATCACGGTGGAGGTAGAAAATGCCGTCAATGACGAGATGATATCCAGCTACCGAAGGCTCTGGATGGTGGATCCGGAACTATGTCTGGAGTTCCGGAGATGGCGGATTTTTGATAGATGCCAGCGCCTGCTGACTGTGGAGAAGCGGGCGGTTCTCTATGCCAGACTGGGTCTTGGCTACTGGAGAGCGGAGGAGGAGTGGGCTAATGCTTTCATGAGCACCGATCCTGAATGCCCCCAGCAGCTGTCTACAAGGAGGATCAAGCGACGCTTGCTGAAGATTGCAGAGTATAGGCAGCTGACTGGAAGCTCCGGCCTCCCGCCACGGCAAAAGGTCAAGTTACCTTTCCTCCAGTTCCGAGTCACCAGTCGGGGGTACCAGCTGACGTACGCGCTCCGACGCCTCAACGTGCTGGTTACCCTCCCAAGGATCCCTCCCTATCATGCTATCCTGTTCGACATGGCTGCCTGCGCCTTGCTGGTAGACCACATTGTGGAGGAGGATCCTTCTCGTGGTTTGTGGCTGACTCTTGCCGTCCCTCCTGTTCCTATTGTCTCGGGCGATCTCGTCCCTGATCATATGGACTGGCAAGTGGTGGATTTCACAGCCCCACCCATTTTTGAAGAAGTCCAGCCAGCTCCAGCTGCGGTGCCAGTAGCAGAGCCAGCAGCTGCTGTATCAGCCGAGGAGTCAGCAGCAACTGATGCACCAGTCTTGGAGCCAGCAGCAGCACCAGCGGAGGAGCCAGCCCCGATGGAAATATCAACTGCATCTGAACCAGCAGCGGCTCCTTCCGCAACTGATGTACCTTCCACTTCCATTGACGTATCAACACAGCCGATCTCCGAGATCCATCCCCCTGCGCAACTTCTTGCAATCATTGATGCCAGGATGGACCAGCGCTTCGCCAGCTTCCAAACCGAGATGACTCAACAAATGGAGTCATTCACCGCTGGAGTGTCCTCCTTTTTGGCGCGGATCCAAGAGGGGGAAAGTGCGCGAGCACGAGCTGAGGCTGAGAGAGCCCGTCTTGCTGAAGAGGAGAGGAGGATAGCTGCTGAGGAAAGGGAGAAGAGCAGACAAGACATGGCAGCGCTCACTGAGATCCTGAGGTCGCTCACCAGCAGAACTCAATCACCAGGATCATCTTCTCAGCCATAGTCTAGCTTCTTCATTTTGTTGTAAGTGTTTATATCTTTAGACTAGTCAGTTTTCTATCCTGTACTTGTAACTGCAACATATTAATGGATTGATTACTGACAAGTTGATGACAATTCCTCATTGTCCAACAAATTGTCTGAGTATTTACTTACCAGCTGAACTTACACTTCCAGTGTAATCAGCACCAGCACTCGTATCACACACTTTAAATCTTTTTGCTCTGATCTCAATTCTCATATTTTAAACGAGCAATATCCCTCTTTGTTTGAGGGGGAAGATTTTAGTTAGAGCTGATGTGAGGAAGTGGTTTCATGGGTTTAGATCTGATAGGTTTATTTTGTAAAACCCTGAAATACTTTGTAACTTTCCTCATCAGCTGAGTGCTCGCTGGTTAGGCTTTGATCGCACCAAAAAGGGGGAAATTGTTGGGAAATTTGGCTAAGTTTCCTCTCCCCAGTAGCTACTTGTTTAGATTCTAGTTTGGTGTTTTGGTGGATCAAATCCTAAGTCCTACCAGCGTCAGTTGTCTCTAGATAGCTCTAGATCTCAAATGTAAAGTCCTGTTTAGGTCTTTTGAGTTGTAAGTCGCAGCTGATCAAGACTCATGCTGACACTGTTCACCAGCATGAGATGTACTCACCAGTTGAGAGAAGTCTCACCAGCAAGCGACTGACAAGACTCGTGCTGACACTGTTCACCAGCATGAGAAGAGCTACTGACTGGTTACTGTTCACCAGTTGGGAAGGATTTTACCAGCAGGCGGCTGACAAATCCTACCAGCAGAATAAGTGTTCTCACTGACACTGTTCACCAGCGGTGAAGCCACCAGTCATGGGAGATTCCAAGAGTTAACATCAGACAAATTGGTAGACTTAGATTGTGTCAACACAAGTCACCAGCAGAGACTTGCCAGCACAAAGATCACCAGCATGTTCTACCAGTCGGATGTTACCAGCAGAATTCAAGATTCGCTCTCCCAGAGTCTTAGAGACAAAAAGAAGATTCGTCTGAGGAATAAACTGACAAAGTATGACTTTAAGGGAGGATACCTTAAAGTCTATCAGTTCAAGACACCAGTTCCGATTCCTCGTACTGACGAATAGTGCCGTTCTGACATAAAGAGATCAATGTCAGATAAAGTGGACAAAAGCATGGCGCTTTCCGGAAATTCCTACCTGCCGCCGTCAGAAGGACATGCGAGGACAGAGACCTTTTCCGGATGAGTCCAAACGGCTAGAAATTTGAATGGGATCCTGCGTCTATAAATAGGTCGGAGCTACCAACATTTAAGACGCTTGCTCCATCAACATTCAATACTCTTCACCTACCGAAAGACTGAAAATTCATTACGCTAAATCAAGCAAGCAGAACTCTTTCGAGGCCTCTCTAAAGGCTATCCGTGTGTTGATTTATTCAAACACGAGACTTCAAGCTTCCAGCTTGTAAGTTATTGATCTCTTTGGTGTTCTTTCTCTTCCGAGGAAGTTCACAGCAGCTCTTGTGCCAGCCAGCACTTGAGTTATTACGGGCTTTTTGCCGTATTGAGAAGACACGTTCTTGGGAGAACTAAACACCCACGCAGTCAGCTAAGGAGGTTGAAGTGACGTGCTCGCACTCCAACAGCTGATCAGAGTTGAAGAAGGACAAGCCCGGGGGCGGTTGATCTAGTGAACTGGTGGACGAGGCATTCACCAGCTAGAGATAGATCGTAGGACGCTTGTACCCGATTACTCTTAGTGAAATTTCCAGTGCTACGACTGGAGAGTGGACGTAGATCAGTTGATCGAACCACTATAAATCCTTTGTCTTTTATCAGCTTTCTGCATTTCATACTGATTTAAAACCCAGCACCCAAGTGCTGGTGTATATCTGAAAACTGATATAACTGTGCAAACAAGACCTAAAATATTCTAAGTCTTGAGCTACCAGCTGACAAGCCACTCGCCAGTCAGCTGAGTACTCAGAGTGCCAGTTGACTTACCAGCTGACAAGGTCCCTGTCAGCTGAGTAACCAGCAGAGCGCAAGAAACGAATTAACACAGTTTCCGCTGCCAAGTTATACCCTGATAATTCGGGACCAACAACTCTTGCTTTACCTGTCGGTCTCCGAGAAGGCAGTGGGGTCAGTCCTCGTGTGTGAAGAGGAGACTAGACAACACCCCGTCCATGACGCCAGCAAGGCCCTCCTAGATCCTGAAACCCGGTATACTACCTTGGAAAAGCTAGCGCTCTTGTTGGTCAACTCGGCCCGGAAGCTCAAACTTTACTTTGAATCACATCCCTTCAAGGTAGTGACCGCCTACCCCCTTCGCTTGGTATTCTTGAAACCAAGCTTATCCGGCCGACTACTCAAATGGGCCGTGGAATTACGCAGATATGACATTGAATACGAGCCCAGAACAACGATCAAATCACAAGTACTTGCAGACTTCGTGGCGGAATTCACTAATGATCTCCAGACTCAGGCAAAAATTGAAGTGGCCTATCTGGACCAAGAATTTTGATCCGAGGAGCCCTGGGTCCTGTACGTAGACGGGGCCAGCAATATCCATGGCAATGGAGCAAGGCTACTTTTGACCAGCCCATGGGGGGAAACTTTCCAAAGGGCCATACAATTAGCCTTCGACTGGACCAACAACGAAGCTGAATACGAAGCCCTCCTCAGAGGAACCCTCTTTGCCAATGAGCTAGGGGCTAAGAGGCTGGAAGTCCTTAGCGACTCTCAACTAGTGGTTAATCAAACCAGCGGCGAATACCAAGTCAAAGAGCCTCGACTATTGTGTTATCACGAAGAGGTCAAGCTATTCCAGGAGTCCTTTGAGGCTTACAATGTCAAGTACGTAGCACGGGAAGAGAACCGCATGGCTGATGTCTTGGTCGGCCTAGCCACCATGCTTACCACCCCTGTCAAGAAGCCAATCCCCGTCACCTGGGTCGAGCAACTAATTGCCACCAACAGGGCATAAGTAACACCCATAAGCGTGAATACCAAATCTTCTTGGATGACCCCTATAACTACGTTCATACAGAACGGAATAAAGCCAGCCAACATAAATGAAGCTGTAAGACTGGAACGACAGGCCGCCTGATACTCTATTATCAACGGCACCCTCTACCGAAGGTCTGATAAGCTCATTATTTCACTCACTTATCTATGTTATTTTTATATTATTTTATGTAGTTTTATTGAGTTTATATATATATTTTATGCATGATGTTAGTATTAGGTGGTTTTATGTGTGTTTTGATGTTTATGCAGGTTTTTAGGCCTAAACTCATGAGAAGACCGTTCCGAAAGCAGTGACGTGTATGAGTAGCAGTGAAGAGTTTTTCCAAAAGAGGAATTCGGGCTATTGGTGCATGGCAATGGATGATGCTTTGAGTTAGCTCTCCAACGCAACTGGAATCGGGTCAATCGGAGTTCGGGAGAGGAAGTTATGGCCAAAACCGTGAGACCGCGCAGAAGGGGCGAGAAGCTGGTCGACAGACGCCAATCAGCATCTATCGACGGCGAATTGAAGGCCACGTCGATCAACGGGGATGCCTCATCGATCGACGTGGACCTCCTGGCGCGGGAAATTGGCTGAATTCGAGATTTTTCATATCTTTAGCCCTAGATTTGATTTGATACACCTCCACCTCTATATATAACTTTATAAATTCGATTTTTCAGAAGCCCCACTCATTCCCAATCGTGTTTTATTCCAGACTTCAGATTTTGAGAGATTCCAAGAGTTTTTAGAGTTTTATGTTTGAAGACAAGTTCCTGCGGGAAGATTTCCGGATTCCAGTTTTTATGCAATTCAGGTTGTATTTTTCTATGATGAATATTACCATGAATATGTGTAACTAAATCCTTTCTCAGATTCTAGGGTTTCGAACTATCAATGTATGCATGTTGTGATTAATTGAATTATTTTCCCCTTCCCTTCGTAGTTTGTGAAATCTGTGCTTATTTATAATCTTGATTTGCTGGCCACATCTTAGGATTATCTAGTTGATTACTTGAGACGTAACTGTGATAGTTTTTAATCGAAAGAGATTTTCACAATATAATTTGATTTCTTGTCGTAACTGAAGGAGATTAATTGTAGGAATAAATCTGTAGATCTTTGGAGTTAGTTAATTTATCTTGAGACCGAGCGGAGATAGGTAATTAATTAATCTACTTTACGAATTGTCCAACAAAGAAGTTCGTAATAATTTTCTGATGTTTCACTACGAAGAGGAATTAAAATTGGGAATTAATCAATTCATTCATACATGTCATACTTGATAGGTAGATATCCCTGGAATCTGTGCTTCTCTTATTTGACTTCAAAAGCTTTTTCAATTTCCTGTTTAATTTTCATTAGCAAGTTTTACGATTTCCAAAACAACAACAAAACCTTTTATCTGATTTTCCTAACCAGTATTTTAAGAACGTCTGATTTAGTATTTAGGATTTTTCGTTGCTTCATTCCCCTGGATCGATAACCTTAGGGTTTACAAATTTATTTGCCACTATTTCTATAATTAATCTGTAGAAATTACAGTGATCAAGGTCCCTCAAAAGACCCCTGCTCAGGTGCATCGATAAACCAGAGATAACGCAAACCTTGCACGAGATACATGAGGGTGACTGTGCCAACCACTCCAGAGGACGATCTTTGGCACATAAAATAAAATCCACCGGTTTCCGTTGGCCTACCCTGTGCCACGACGCCAGAGAATTCACCAGGAGGTGCGATCGTTGTTAGAGGTTCGAAGCCACCTCCCACATTAGTGTTGAACCCCTACACACAACCATCACCCCTTGGCCTTTCATGTCTTTGGGGATGGACATCGTAGGCAAATTGCCCCGAGGGAAAGCCCAAAAAGAGTACATCTTCATAGCCACCGACTACTTCACCAAGTGGGTGGAAGCCGAGGCATTAAGAAACACGGGAGAGGTGGAGGTTATATAGTTTTTGTGGATGCATTTCTTATGCAGATTTGGGATCCCAAAGGAGATACGAACAGACAACGGAGCACAATTCACGAGTAGCAAAGTCAAAGCCTTTTGCGATAAGTTCAAGATGAAGCTCGTGTACTCCACTCCAAGGTACCCCGAGGCAAACGGGCTGGCCAAATCAACAAACAAGATCATCCTCAACACCTTGAAGAAGAAGCTGGAGGATCACAAGTCCCGGTGGGTAGAGGAATTGTCGGGGGTCCTATGGTCTTACCAAACGACCCAACAAATAGCGACCAGGGCTACCCCGTTCTCTCTGGCCTACAGGGAGGAAGCCGTGATCCCCTTAGAGATGCAGTTAGCAAGTCCAAGAGTTGATTTCTGCCATCTGGAATTCAATAATCACGACCTCATGATGAGTCGCGAATTGGTTGACGAAGTAAGAAATGAGGCTTACGCCCGGATGGCCCAGAGACGTCAGCAGGTAAAGAAATTCTTCAACAAAAGACTACGGTTGAGAACCCTCCTCGAAGGTGACCTAGTTCTAAGGAAGGTATTCCAGAACACCAAGGAGGACAAAGCAGGAAAACTTTCTCCCCAATGGGAAAGATCGTACGTACTCTTTCGAATATCCAGACGAGGGGCTTACAACTTCGCAGACCCTGAGGGGAGACCTGTATGCAACAACTTGAACATCAGTCATCTGAAGCGATACTATCATTAGTGTCGTTCTTGGGTACTCCACCGGGGACCCACCAGATACGCTCTTCTTTATTTACTTCGCGTTACTTTGTTTGCGTACTATTTTACAATCTGTCATTTCACCTCATTTTCACTTGTATCTTATTACCAGTCATTTTTACTTTATTTCGCAAGAAGTCCCATTTTGCAATCATCCATTTTGCTTCAATTAATGCTATTATTCGTTTTTCCATCATTCTGCGATAAGTTCTATTTTGTCGTCGCTTATTTTGTGCCGTTTCGTTTGCGTACTACTTACTCTGCATTCCTTTGTTTAAATCTCAATATCGAATACTAACGTGAGCATCGGAGGGGCGATGCCTAGTGCATCGCCCACACTCATGACTCTCTCCTATTCTACCTATGGCAAAAGCATTGCAGTTAAGGCGAACAAAAGGTATAGCAAGAAGCACGCCGAAGCGGCGACAAACATCCATTCACATAAAAGACCACCCTTCTTCACCTACCGATAAAGGGTGCCCACAATCCATACATCAAACAAAAACAACCAGGAAGAGAACAAGTTCAGCAAGCATCCAACACAAAGATCATTTAAAAAGTTCAACAGAAAGTAGAAGCTTGTTTTCAGAAGAGATTCAGACAGCGGCAGACTTGGAGGGCTCGGTGGAGTTGGGCTGAGGGCCAAGCTACTCGTCGCAGTGCAACTCATCGACATTGGCGGTCGGGCGGGGAGTCTCCTTGGTAGGAGTTCGGTTAAGCTCACCTTGGTCATCCACCTAAGGCTCGGGAGACGGCTCCTTGCGCTCAGCTCCTTCCTCTGGCTCGTCCAGGAAGCCAAAGTTTAGTTCATGGAATTTGATGGCAATACGGCCACGAACCTCATCGATCGCTTGCCCCACCATCATCTGCAACAACAATAGGATTCAGCCGGAGACGAGAAGAGAAATTTTGACATAAAGAACATACTTCTTAAGTTTAACTGAAATGTTCGGACATGACGATGGCAGAGTAGTCGAGTCTCTCTCTCTGCTTCAGCCGAGCAATCTCATCATGAAGGTCCCCCAGCTCCCTCCTGAAGTTAATATCTTGGGCCTGGAGCTCGTCCTAGCTGAGCTGAGCTGTCAGGGTACAGATCTCTCCGCGAAGGGAATCAACCTTCACGGCGGCACGAGCGAACTCCTTCTTCAGCTAGGACGATCCCTTCTTAGTCTTCTCCAACAACAACTGACATCGGCGTAGGTCCTCCTAAGCACTTGCCAGCTCCTCCTCCAGCCCCTGAACCCTCTCCACGAGCTCCCGAACACGAGGACCCTCCGTCTTTGCCCTAGCAAGCTCCTTCACCTGATCCTCCACATGGATAGCGACCTCCTTGTGGGAACTACAGAAGGTCCATCACGCCCTGCAACGCAATACCAGTAATAAGAAGTAACCTACTTCAAAACCTTCTAGTCCACACAGGCTACCTGACCGTCGTGTGAAGTGACACAAATCTCACATCAAATTATCAATCCGAGATCTTTTCTATTCGCTCTCGTGGAAACTATTTACACGTAAGAAGATGCATCAATAGCTAGGCAATACAATAGTCGTTGGTTTTCTTTATCTAACTACCTATGAATTGCAAACTAAACTACAAATTGCATACAATCAAACATTCAACAATTTGTTAAATTCACCAATCACTTCTTCCTTCTATCAAATGTTTGGGTAGATTAGAGTAACAAGTCCAACAATCTTAGAACGAAGTGAGTGTTTGTAAACTTCAATTGAGCCAAATTAAACCGAGCTATGTTGTAAACGATTTTAATTCCTATGAAGTTGAGCAACCGACACTATCCTAGTCAATCCCCTTTGTACTGGTGAATTGTCCATTGATGAAATTAGAAATCTCAAACAGCTACGTTATCGATCCCTAACTCACTCCCAACCGACCGTCATTATTACCCTATAATCCTAGCTCCGCACATGTATTGGAACTAAAACTATATGATTATGCACTTATCACGATGTTTCCGTCCGCGTATTGGCTGCAACGGTCACATCAACTACCTATAGACTGGCTATTACCTACATCAAATAGGTATGAACAAGCTCAAGTGCAAATCAAGACTTCATAGAAAAGTAAACAAGCATAGAAGGTTCAATCCATCTCAATATCCATATTACAACACTCACTTAGCAATTTAGCTCCTCATACCTTGAATTAGAAGCAATACAAGTTGAAAGATAAGAATTGACATTACAAAGCTTCAAGGTCAAAATTGATCTTCTATGATTGCCTTCGTTGAATCCAATCCACCTAATCTCCCTCTTCAAATGTCACCAAGTTGATGGAATGATCCTTGGTTCTCCTTGATTCAAGTGGGGAAGGAAGTGTAGAGATGAATCTAGATGAAAGTTAGTGACGGTTATTCTTCAATTGGGCAAAAGTCTCTCATTTAATTGATTTTCCCCCTTTTATAGACGAGCTAGCAGGGCCTCGGATCGCTTGAGCTAGATTTGGCTCGCACGAGCCTCCAGAAAATCCATGGGAAATGGATAAAAACCCGACCTGGCTCGGCCGAGCCTGCCTCGCTCGACCGAATGAGGTCTCAGTTTCAAGGCTCGATCGAGCCTGCACCATGATCGGCCGAGCCTGCTCTCTGTTGGGCAGCTCGGCCGAGCCTGCACGCTGCTCGGCCGGGTGACTCCTCCTTAAGCTCCGCTCGGGCGAAAATAGCCTCCTCGGACTTCATACTTGGACGATTTTCCTCCATTACTTCCCAAAATACGCTATATTATGCTCAAAATATATCCTACATCATTTCAAACATGGAAACACGAAAACAAAACAAAAGAACAACGAAAGCATATGATATGAGGGTGAAATGGCCACAAACATGCACACTCACACATCGAAAAATAGGTTATTTTACACACATATCATAATCCCCCAAACTTGAACCTTTGATTGTCCTCAATTAAAACAAAGTAAAGCAATCAATAAACCTCATCAAACAACCTCATAGCTCATCATAGTCATCTTGGCATGCTCTTATCGAACGAGATTATCACCTAACTTTGTGACACGGTTAATGCTAACGACTCAAATCACTCATCAACATTGGATAAAGAAATGAAAGCACTCCCTTACATGTTTACGGTTTGATGAATTCACTCATTCACAAGATATCGAGCACAATTTCCATAGGCTTGAAACAATTCTCACCACTATACTACAACGAGTTTGCTCCTAAAATCAAAAAGGTCTTTGTTTTTGGTTATAACGTGGCTTACTAAAAGGTAGGTAGTTTTGGGCTAAAGTGACGAACTTCTCCAAATCCCAAAACCCCCAAACTTATTCCCTTCAATCCACTTCTAACCTTGAGGCTTTTACATCACACAATTCTCATACATTTTTTTTTCTTTTCTTTCTTTTCTCTTTCTCCTTTTCTAGCACCCTCATTTTTTCTTCTTCATGGTGCTTTTCATTTCTTTTCCACTTCTTTTTTTTTTCTTTTCTAGCACCCAAAATTTTTTTGTTGGTACTCATTTTTCTAGGATTCATATTAAACCTACAATCAATACTTTCATTGCCTCAATAATTACAACTCAAGATACCATTTGATTCCCATCCCAACTCTCATCTCTGTATTCACCCTCATACGCTCATTCCCCCCCAAATTTTGTCCTAATATTTTCGAAGAAAATTCTCCATTTAAGCACAATCACGGGAAACAAGGGTATGAACGGTAAAATTATAATATCAACAACCTTATACTTCCAAAGTGAAAGGAGGAACTAAGAATCGATGGCCTAAGAACATTTTTTAGTTACCAAACTCATGCCCAATAGATAGAAAATATATTCAAGTTCTAGATTTTGTGCTCTCAAACTTGCCACTCACAATAAAAAAGAATATGACAATATCAAAGCTCAAATACTCATGGCTTATGTCAAGTCCTAACCATTAACCTCGCACACAACAACCTAACTAATATTCTACATGCCAACACAATTTAATTTGAAACTAAATGGTAAGAAGAACGATAGAAAGCATTACCCATCGGTAGACACGATCACCACTCTTCATTCCTTATTCGCACCTACTAACAACAATAGAACACCACCAAACAATTTGAGCATAATAAAATCAAATAAGTTCTCATGTCCCCCATCTTACCACAAACCAAACTTTCACAAAAATTATCTCATTATTCCACTAGCACCACCATTCATTCCATACCATTATACATCCACATACCAAAACCAAATAGAAAGAATTAAACACATGCAAGCTCGCCATGATTCATCAAAACATTCCATAAAAATGAAAGCCAATCAATTTCAACATCCAAAATCCACAATCCAACAAGAATAGATCAATATCATATTACAACCATATCGAATGATCAATATTATTCAAATTCAACTAAACTAAACTAAACTAAACTAAAGATAGAGATAGAGATAAGGGAAGTGAACCAAAAGAGGGCACCGGATACCACTCCCCCCAAACTTAGTCAAGTGAGACTAAGTTTGTAAAAAGGTACCCGGTGCGCTCGCACTTCCTTTAGTCTGCTGGAAGCGGTTGGTGGTCGAGCAAAGAAATAGCCAAAACTGTACGGGGACCATCATTCACATAGTACGGTTTAGCTCGATGCCCATTAATCTTAAAGTACGGTCCATTATCCCGTGTTAATTCGAAAGTGCAATTATCAAAAACTTACTTTACCACAAAAGGTCTCGACCATCTTGAACAAAACTTGCCAGGCATCAACTTGAGCCGAGAATTAAACAGGAGCACCAAATCACCAGGATTAAAAATATTACCACGTAGATGCATATCATGAAACCTCTTGGTTCGCTCCTTATAAATCTTTGAATTTTCATATGCCTCATTGCGAAACTCATCCATCGCATTCAGATGTAAAGCTCGATCCCCTTGGGCTTTCCTCCAATCAACATTAACAATCTTCAAAGCCCGATAAGCCTTGTGCTCCAATTCCACCGGTAAGTGACACGACTTCCCAAATACCAATTGGTAAGGAGACATTCCAATCGGAGTTTTGAAAGCCATACGATATGCCCATAAGGCATCATCCAGCCTCTTTGACCAATCCTTCCTAGAAGCAACAGTTTTCTCCAAAATAGACTTAATTTCCCTGTTGGCAAGCTTCGTCTGCCCATTAGCTTGAGGGTGATAAGGAGTAGTTATTCTGTGCTTAACTCCATATCTTGCCAATAAATTTTCCAACATTTTATTGCAAAAGTGGCTGCCCCCATCACTAATTAGAGCTCTAGGAATTCCAAACCGGGTTACCAAACCTTGCAAAAATTTCATCACAACTTTAGCATCATTAGTAGCCGTTGGAATAGCTTCCACCCAACGGGAAACATAGTCCACTGCAAGAAGAATGTATTGATAACCACAAGATGAGGGAAAAGGTCCCATAAAATCAATTCCCCATACATCAAATAAATTTACTTCAATAAAGAGTTTAGAAGGCATTTCATCTCGACGAGAAATCGACCCTGTTTTCTGACATCTATCACAAGCATTTACAAAGTTCATGCAGTCACGGTAAATAGAAGGACAATAAAAACCACATGATAATACCTTCAACGCCGTTCTATTAGCTGCAAAGTGACCTCCACTCTCAGAAGCATGACATTTTTCTATTATCTGTCGCCACTCCCCTTGGTGCACACATCTTCGAATGACACCATCTGCACACCTTCGAAACAAGAAAGGTTCCTCCCAATAATAAAATCTCACATCCTTAAGGAATTTCTTCCTTTGATGGTACTTCAAATCAGGAGGAAACACTCCCGCAACAAGAAAATTAGAAAAATCAGCATACCAAGGGGTGTTATAAGCAACATAAAGGACTTGTTTATCTGGAAAGGAATCATTGATACAAAGTTTAGTGTCATCTCCCCTTATAGGTTCCTCTAACCTAGATAAATGATCAGCTATCACATTTTCACAACCCTTCCTATCTCTTATTTCAATGTCAAATTCTTGCAACAAAAGAATCTATCTGATAAGCCTAGGTTTTGCATCTGGTTTTTTAAACAAATAACGAATAGCTGCATGATCCGTATAAACAATTGATTTAACTCCCACTAAATAAGAACGAAATTTATCATATGCATAAACCTAAGCTAGGAATTCTTTCTCTGTGACAGTATAATTGCATTGACCTGGATTCAAAGTCTTGCTAGCATAAGCAATTACCCTAAAAACTTTGTCCCTAACTCGTACAAGAGCAACCCCTAGCACAAAATCACTTGCATCACACATCAACACAAACTCCTCATTCCAATTAGGAGAAATGAGCATTGGTGTTGTTACCAAAGCCATTTTCAATCTCTCAAACGCGGAAACACAAGCTTCATCAAACACAAATTTCACATCCTTCTAAAGCAAACTACATAAAGGTTTAGTTATCTTTGAAAAATCTTGAATGAATCTCTTATAAAATCCGGCGTGTCCTAAAAAACTTCTCACACCTTTCACAGTCTTCGGAATAGGTAATTGTTCAATAACAACAATCTTAGCCTTATCTACTTCTAAGCCTTTACTTGAGATTTTATGTCCTAACACCACCCCTTCGCAAATCATAAAATTACATTTTTCCAAATTAAGCACTAGATTCGTCTCTTCACATCTATTCAAAATAGTTTCTAAATTTTTCAGACATGTATCAAAAGAATTACCAAATACTGAAAAATCATCCATGAATACCTCCATAATTTCCTCAATAAGTCCATGGAACCTTTGAAAAGTCGTCGGTGCATTGCAAAGTCCGAAAGGCATCTTTCGGTAAGCAAAAACCCCGTAAGGACATGTAAAAGCTGTTTTATGTTGATCCTCCGGTGCCACCATGATTTGATTGTACCCCGAATGGCCATCCAAAAAATAATAATGAGAGTGCCCTGCAAGACGATCAAGCATTTGATCAATAAATGGTAATGGAAAATGATCTTTACGTGTGGCTAAATTTAATGCACAATAATCAATGCAAAACTGCCATCCTTTGTTTGGTCTCTCCATCACTTCTTCCCCATTTTCCTTTAACACTTTTTCAAAGCCCCCTTTTTTGGGTACCATATGCGTCGGGCTCACTCACTCACTATCACTTGGAGCATAAATGATGTTATTATCCAACAACTTAAGGACTTCTTTCTTCACAACCTCCTGCATCATTGGGTTCAATCTTCTTTGAGGTTTCCTCTTAGGTTTACATGTCTCTTCAAGAAGTATTTTGTGCATACAAATGGCTGGGCTTATCCCCTTTATGTCAGACAATTGCCACCCAATAGCCGACCTATGCATCCTTAAAACCCGAAGTAACTTCTCAACTTCACAACTTGAAAGATTTGTAGAAATGATAACTGGATAAGTCTCATCCTCACCCAAAAAGGCATATTTTAAACTCCATTCTTAACTTCCATCTTCTTTCGTTTAGCTTCATCTTCCTCCTCCTTAGTTCTCAACTCCAAGAACTTAACGTCCCCATTCAACATATCTAGGGGAAAATTATCGAGGATTCGTACATACTCAACAATGTCTTCCTTTATTTCTTCATCCTTACTAACATCTTTTGAATAGTAAGAATTTTGCAATATCTCTTCCAATGGCTCACTTTCAACTCCTTTTGTAAAATCTGGATATTGCATTACCTCTACCATGCTACAATTCTCTTCACCATCATCTTCCATACTTCTCTTCATCGCTTCCAGAAAAGAGAAAGTAATCTTCCTATCATCAAATTGAAAAGTTAGTTGCCCATGCTTCATATCAAACATTGCTCCTCCGGTAGATAAAAATGGTCTCCCTAATATCAATGAACATCACCATCATCCTCCATATCTAGTATCACAAAATCAGCCGGAAATATAAAGTCACGTACTTTAACCAACACATCTTCTACAATCCCTTTTGGATACGATAAAGAACGATCTGCCATTTGAATGGTCATAGTAGTTGGTTTAATTTCTCCTATTTCCAATTTCTTGAACAAAGAGTAAGGCATCAAGTTGATGCTAGCCCCCGAATCACATAAAGCTCGCGTCACTTCCATTCCCCCAATTATGCATGAAATCGTAAAACTTCCGGGATCTTGCCGTTTAAAAGGCATCTTCCTTTGAATTACGGCACTACATTCCTAAAAAAGATTCACCGTCTCATATTCTCCAATGCCGTACTTACTCTTTTGAGTAAACATTTCTTTCAACATTTTCATGTACCCCGACATTTCTTGCAAAACTTCTAATAAAGGAAGATTTATTTGAATCTTGCTCATGTGTTCTAAGAATCGAGCAAACTTCCTATTCTTCCTACTCTTCTCGAATCGTTGAGGAAAAGGCAAGGTGAGGTTTCTTTATCCACAGATTTCTCCCCCATTGCCTCTTTCTCCTTTACCAACTTTGGAATGACTTCTTCTTCCTCCTTGAAAGTAACTCTCTTTTTAGTGCTTACTTCAATCTTATTTTTTTCTGCTTCATATTCCTTTTGTTTCGGTCCTTCAAAAGAATGCCCACTCCTCGTTGTGATGACTCTACACATTTCCTCTAAAGGACTCTTTTCATCCTTACTCAAATGATTCATGATACACGAAACTTGTGTTTTGATATCCTCCAACATTTCTACATTTTTCTCACACTTCCATTTTACATCCATCTCAATTTCTG
Organism: Plectranthus barbatus; assembly: GCA_026898455.1. Lineage (NCBI taxonomy): Eukaryota > Viridiplantae > Streptophyta > Magnoliopsida > Lamiales > Lamiaceae > Plectranthus > Plectranthus barbatus. Next base: position 322,905 of record JAPKLW010000460.1, read on the forward strand.
GTATTCTTTCCTCTTCTCCCAAGTACATCTTTTTTTGTTCATTCCAATAAATTTGGGAATGTAGAATTAACTCTTGCAGTGAATTCCTTGCACTTCCCCCATTATATGGCTCATATTCTTGACACTCGGTCCACTTGTCCTCCTTAAAAGGTACCTTTCCTCTATAAACATGTTCCTTTCCTTCTAATTTGTTCATCAACTTGTCCATTTTTTCTTGCATAGCAGCCATTTGTTCTCTTAACGCTTCTATCTCATTTTCCTTTCTCACTGATTTTACTGCCTTACACTCCATTCTTCATCTTGACCATTGACAATTATTAGCCGCTATTCTCTCAATCATCCTCCATGCTTCTTCTTCTTCGAGCTCTAAAAACATTCCCTCGGATGATGCATCCAATAAGACTTTTGACTCATATTCCAACCCTCCATAAAATTGACAAATTAATTGACTCTGCTGGAAACCATGTCTTGGGCATTTTCGTAGAAGCTCACGGAACCTATCCCATGCCTCGTATAGAGGTTCATCGTATCTTTGCCAAAACGATGTAATATTAGCCCTTCTCTTCAAAGTCAAACTTGGTGGAAAAAACATGAATAGAAACTTCTCTCTCAACTCTTCCCAAGTGACAATATTTGATTTGTCCAAGCCTTCGAACCAATTCCTAGCACCATCTCTCAAAGAGAATGAGAATAACCGCAGCCGTATTTGATCTTGAGGCACTTGGTTGATCTTTATAGTATCAGTAATCTCCAAAAATTGAGATATATGAACATTTGGATCCTCAGTTACATGCCCCCCAAATTGGTTGTTTTGTATCATTTGGACCAACTGTGGCTTTATCTCAAATTGTGTAGCATTTACTCCTAACCGAAAACCTCCCATTAACGGTTCACCTTGAGGTCGAAAAAGATTTTGTAATGGTCTCCTCAGACCATTTCTCTCATTGATCATGGCTTTCATCAACTCAAGTTGCCTTTCCAACTCTTCTATCCTAACCGTGTCTTCCCCATGATTAGTCATCTCAAAATCAATTTGAATATGTGCTCTTCTTTCTTGTAGTTTCCTTGTCTTAAGCTCTCTAGCCTTTGATCGAGTGATCATAAACTACCTAAGAAAAATCCACAAAACCAATTACAAGTAAACAATCCAACAAAAACAAACAAACACAAATAACAACAAAACAATGTTAGTAAGAATATTCACACAAGAATTACCTCAAACACCTAGCATACTTCACTTCAACTTTCAATAATTCCACAAAATCAACTAAAAGTCTCCCCGGCAACGGCGCCAAAAACGTGACCGTCGTGTGAAGTGACACACAATTCTCACGTCAAATTATCACTCCGAGATCTTTTCTATTCACTCTTGTGGAAACTATTTACTCGTAAGAAGATGCATCAATAGCTAGGCAATACAATAGTCGTTGGTTTTCTTTATCTATCTAGCTATGGATTGCAAACTAAACTACAAATTGCATACAATCAAACATTCAACAATTTGTTAAATTCACCAATCACTTACTTATATCAAATGTTTGGTAGATTAGAGTAACAAGTCCAAAAATCTTAGAACGAAGTGAGTGTTTGTAACCTTCAATTGAGCCAAATTAAACCGAGCTATGTTGTAAATGATTTTAATTCCTATGAAGTTGAGCAACCGACACTATCCTAGTCAATCCCCTTTGTATCGGTGAATTGTCCGTTGATAAAATTAGAAATCTCAAACAGCTACGTTATCGATCCCTAACTCACTCCCAACCGACCGTCGATTATTGCCCTATAATCCCAGCTCCGCACATGGATTGGAACTAAAACTATATGATTATGCACTTATCACGACATTTCTGTTCGCGTATTGGCTGCAACGGTCACATCAACTACATATAGATTGGCTATTATCTACATCTAATAGGTATGAACAAGCTCAAGTGCAAATCAAGACTTCATAGAAAAGTAAACAAGCATAGAAGGTTCAATCCATCTCAATATCCATATTACAATACTCACTTAGGAATCTAGCTCCTCATACCTTGAATTAGAAGCAATACAAGTTGAAAGATAAGAATTGACATTACAAAGCTTCAAGGTCAAAATTGATCTTCTATGATTGCCTTTGTTGAATCCAATCCACCTAATCTCCCTCTTCAAATATCACCAAGTTGATGGAATGATCCTTGGTTCTCCTTGATTCAAGTGGGGAAGGAAGTGTAGAGATGACTCTTGATGGAAGTTAGTGACGGTTATTCTTCAATTGGCCAAAAGTCTCTTATTTATTTGATTTTCCCCCTTTTATAGATGAGCTAGCAGGGCCTCGGATCGCCCAAGCAAGATTTAGCTCGCCCGAGCTTTCAAAAAATCTGTGGGAAATGGATAAAAACCAGACCTGGTTCAGCCGAGCCTGCCTCGCTCGACCGAGCGAGGTCTCAGTTTCATGGCTCGGTCGAGCCTGCACCATGATCGGCCGAGCCTGCTCTCTGTTGGGCAGCTCGGCCGAGCCTGCACCCTGCTCGGCAGGGCGACTCCTCCAAGCTCCCGAAACTCCTCCTTAAGCTCCGGTCGGGCAAACATAGCCTCCACGGACTTCATACTTGGACGATTTTCCTCCAGAACTTCCCAAAATATGCTATATTATGCTCAAAACGTATCCTACATCATTTCAAACATGGAAACACGAAAACAAAACAAAAGAACAACGAAAGCATATGATATGAGGGTAAAATGGCCACAAATATGAACGCTCACACATCGAAAAATAGGTCATTTTACACACATATCACTACCCTCTAGAAGGCTCGTCCTAGGGATATGTCCGGAGGAACTGCAGAGCCAGTATGCAGCCGCCTAGCCCGCGAAACAAAAGATTCCACCTCGGGGGCACGACCCTGTAGGGGAGGGGGAGGAGGAGGCTGAACCTTCGACCTGTCAGCATAACAATCATGGGAATCCTCGTGTGCGCCCTCTTTAGCCCTCCTCCTTCTCTCACGATGCTAGTTGCGGTCGTCTTCCACAAGATTCACCACTCGCTCGTCCCTTCCAGCGGGACTCCTCCTGGTTTCGAGCGAATGACTGTCTCTCATGCACGACCCTAGCAGGAGGCGCCAAGTTTAAGAATGCGGTAAAGATGGAAGGATGTTAAGAGACCACATGTCATGGCCACCTCTTCCCCGAAAGCCAGAACTGCCCCCGAAGATATTGCAAGGACCGTTAATGTTGTCCCGTTATGAAGTTCGAGAGATCTCTAACCAACCAATTCTGCGAAAGTGGCTCCAACGGTCAACACTAACGGCTCCCCCAAAAGTCGGAACAGTGGTCGAGTAATACTAGGGTTGTAACCACCTCCCTTGGCCTATAAAAGGGACGTGGAGGGCCTATGTTGGGACACGTTTTTCCCTAGGAGTTTACTTCTTTTTCATAAAACTTTACTGGCTCATATTTCATATTTCATTTTGTACCTCATTGGTTATATTTTGATTCGATTTATCACAAGTTCCAAGGGTCCCAATTTCATCACAAATCCAACCTCAACAATTGTTATATTATGTACAAGGTTTATTGGTTAATATACTGGGAATCGTGAATTTTGTATGATCATCTCTTGTCTAAATTAACATATATGTTCCGCAAACACTCTTAACCTCTTATCTCATTGATAGGGAGATCATACGGTGTGTAGTAGACCACGGAAGAACGTATGGATCGTCTGACCTAGCGAGATATATGTTGATATCACAACTGAGATAGTCCCATGATACATTTTCTGGATATCAAGGAAGGAAAATTCACATAACACAAGTAATTTAGAAGAGATAGAACATTCATGAACCATGGAAGACTCACAGGGAGCAGTTTTGCTCATCACCCTAGTGTTTTAGGTTTTAATGAAAGCACTCACAACATGTATGAAGAAATTTCTACCATAGGCTTGCAAATTTTCTAAAATCTGCACTACTAGAATGTGCACACAAGTCTAGAAAAAGAAATGATATTGATCGGGTTGTAATGTAGGCTTTTTTTGAAAAGGTAGAGAAATATGATCAAGTGACAAAAATCAATTAAGCTGGCCAACTTAATATATCAAAACCACTCTATTCTTCATCCACCTCATCTCCTCAAATACATCAATCAAATTTCTTTTCTTCTATTTTTTTTTCTTTTACTCTTTTGTATCACTTATGCTCTTATGAATGCTTTATTTTGTGTAGTGAGATTATGATAATTCTAATTTTCTTTTGAGCTAAACAATCACACATCTTTATTCATCACTATTTTACATATACCCTTTTCAAATCACAAATATAACCATCCTTATTCCCCTTAAATCTCATAGACAAGACAAAAACCATTATAAATCCATGAATATCTCATAGACAAGATAAAAAAATGGAGTTAGGGTCAATGGTGTTGACTAGGGATAGTTTAATATGTGAAAAGACAATGTTTAGGAATTAGGCTAACAAAGATGGCCTAAAATCATTTTCTAGCCTTGTGCACAATATGCAGTCTTCAAACATAAAAAGAAGCAACTTCTTGAGAATTAAAAACATACATGTGAATCTTACATCAAACGAAAATAAGGCTCAAAATCTAACTTGGGTTCATTTTTTTCTTTAGCAGTCAACCTCAATTCACTCAAACATCATTCAAGTGCAAGTTTCAATCAAATCATATCATGCGATATTCTACATTCATAGATAATTAATCATAATCAATTTAATTCAAAACTGCCATTAATAGATTTGAAACTCAAACTAATTTCAGATTGATCAAAACTCAACAATTTTCCTCACACTATATCCATATATTTTTTTCTAGACAAAAAATTAAATAACTAAAAGCATATTAAAAGGATAGAGAGTTCCAATTCTTGTCCACATCCCCCCAAAATTATTTTGAACTCAGAGAATAGAAAAAGTATGAAAATCAGACAAGAATGGAATTTGTACCTGACAGTTGATCTCTTATATAAACTTTTTATCCTCCTGAGGGTTGTGAAATTGCAACATAGACTTTTTGTGGCTGCGGGTACTCCGTGATAGTCGACTTGTGCGTCTATCAACATGGAGCCTTCCTGTATACTCCCATCAACGGTCGAAGTGTAGTCTTTGTTGAAACCGCTATGACGATCGACATCAGGCGTGTCCATTGATTCAGAGTCTCTCCTCGATTGTTTTTTATCAAAAGAAAATAAAGGAAACACTAAATTGAAAAATTAAATCATAATTTATAATTAAAGCAAATAAAGGTTTGGTTACCTCCCAACAAGTGCTTAGTTTACGTCGTAGCACGATGGTACCTGAATTCTAAAGCCTAAGGAGGTCGGGTCCCGACTCGCCGCCCCCTTGTATCAATCATGTAGACCATTCTATTTTGAATGATAATAGTGAGCTCAGGATAAGATGGTGCAATTATCAATTTTGACATCTCATTCCCTCGCTGCCATTCAATGGCATCACGGTCTTTCTATACATCTTTAGTCTCCTCCACTTCATCATTAGAGTCTTCAATGGATGTTATTCAATTGCATTCAGGCTGTTGGCAGCTTTTGTCGATCATAAATGTGACCTTCTCATCATTCACATGCAAAGTGATCCCGTCGGTACTACAATTGATCAAAGACTACAAAATTTGCAGGAAAAATTAGATTACCAACACGAATGAAAACACCTTCTAGTATACCTTTGGGGCGAGACACAAATCGGTTTGCCATTGCAGAGTTATTGTAGTTGGCCTCATCTCTCTAATATTGAGGCACTTGAACATGGAATAGGGCATCAGATTAATGCTGGCACCAGTATCCCACAACACCCTTTCGATCACTATGACCCAAATCTCGATTGGGATCAAGAAACATCCCAGATCACATCTTTTGATAGGAATTTATTTTTGGTGTAGGAGACTGCATTGCTCATGAAGCTTGACTGTGGAGTTCTCCACGAATATTTTTTCTCGTTTGTCAGTTTCTAGAGGTACTTCATGTATCTCGGGATCTCCCTCAAGGCTTCAATCAGCGGTGAGTTGATACTTACCTTCTTCAGATTCTCCACAAACCTTGAAAACATTTAATCCTCTTTTTGCTTGGAAAATCTCTGAGGGAAGGTCATCGGAGGAATAAGAGTACCCTTTTTAGTTAAATTTCTTCTTTTTGCCAACTTCTGTGTCGGTCGAGGTTCAACTGTGTCAGTCGCTGCTCCAGGCTTGGCATGTCGATTGACATGTGAGGTTTCAATTGACATGCATGTCTCGGTTGAGGCCTCCTCAGTTGACTACAAATCATCACTCGACCCTTCCTAAATGTCAACCTCTCTGTGTCGATCAAGATCAGGTTTATCGGTCAAAATAGAGGTCTCCTCTACGGGAAACTCCTCCTCTCCTCCCCTAAACTCGACTTGAGGCATTTTTGGGCCTTTGTAGCTCGTCCCAAGACTCAAATTTATTTCTTTGAACTTTTTTTTATTCTTGGGGTTCCGTTTACTAGTGCCGAGCAGATTTCCTAGTTTATGTTGTGTACCAAGTGAGGTAGTTATCAGACTGACTTGCTCGATCTTTCCAACTCGGTACTATGAAGCTTTGATAAATTTGGAGAGCACCTTGTCGGAATTATATAAATAAAAGCATTATGATTGGTATATTGTGAAATGTTTTGTTTGATATATTGGTAATAATTAATGACTTTTGTAACACCCCGTATTTTTCCACTACTATTTTGCTAAATAATTATGAAGCATTTGGGCTAAATTAATTTAAAGGTATTTTGAGTACAACCATGATTTATTTTGAAGCCCAATTAGGCCCATTTAATTATATGTATGGATTGAGGCCCAAATTTCTACTTTGGAATTTATTTATTTCAAAGACCAACTTAGGATTCAATTCCATGATTTAATTCGATAATGAGTATTCATTCAAGAATAATTCCGAGGTAAAATTTCGGAAATCATTTCCCTACTATTTTCCTAAGTTTTCGGCCCTATGTGATTAATATGGGAAGATCATATTAGTTAACCATATGTTATAAGTTGAGAATTAAATCCAATATTATAATTAACACATGGAGTGAGTGGAGTGGAAAATTACCTAGATGGGCATTCTAGAAAGTTTTGGTGCTAGGCAAAATAAATATTTGAGGGGCAAAATTGAGAAGGGGATACACAATCATTTGATTCCTAGGGAAGTTGCATGGGAAAAACTATACTTGCACTCCACCTCTTCCTTTCCCCTCACTCCCATCGGCTGCCACCATCTTCCCCTCCTTTTACTCTCATTCTTCATCATTTCACCATCTACAACCTCACCCCAAAACCTCCATGGATGAACTCCAAGTACAGCCCTAAGCAAGCACAAGAACACCTCCCATACCACCTCAAATCACCACAATAATAGCATAAAGCTTCTCTACCAAGGCTAGAAATTGAAGATCTATGGAGCCATGAAGTAGATCTAGAAGGCTACAAAGAGCTAGGAGCAAAGAGAGAGCAAGTTGGAGCCTCAAACCCCCATTTTCAAAATTTTGGAGGAGGAACCCAAATCTGAAAATTAAGACCTTCAAGTA